>CAIGQQ010003388.1:2121693-2182869 GCA_903798035.1 Danio albolineatus | reverse complement strand
TGTATATATAATTTGTACAATTTATATTTTATATCTACATAAAAATAAACAATTTTTTATGCATGTGTGTATTTATGTATACATAATAGATATACACAGTACACACGCATATGTAATGTCACATAAAACTTTTATTTTGGATGAAATTAATCACAAGTAATCTTTGCCCAGCACTATAAAACATATTGAAATACATTATAAAATATATATTCAGTATATAAATATTTAAGAAATGGCTGACGGCAGAACAGAAGACATATCTTCAACAATTAAGCACTCCATCATCAATTAATTAAGCATTTCTAAATAAATAAATATATTAATATTATAAAATTCAAGTAATTTATACAATTATTATTCTGGTATAAATTGTTATAAAAATACTAGAAACTGCTTGTGGGAAAAGAAAGCAACTTACATTTGTCTAGATCACTGGATTAGATGTGCGTTTATAGACTAATCCAAGCAGCCACTTAACAACCACCCAGCAGCCTCCTAGCAGCCTCCTAGCAACCGGTTACCCATGTGCTAACATTTATTTAAAACACTGAAGCAACCACATAGCAATGCTTTGGCAGCGTGTTTTGCATTACCTTCAGCAGATCTGTGAGAATATAGTGTGTACAGCAGTTCTGTCTATTGTGAAGGCAGGATTGACAGCAGTAGTGTGAACTAGAGTGAGTCACACACACACACACTCCACATGTTGGTAACACCAGCTGTCATCACCTGATTCTGTGGCTTATATAACCGCAGGCTGACTGTCACTGTCCTCGGACCTGCTTCTCTCTCTCTCTGTAGAAGTGTTTTCCGTCTTCGTTGTCCGTGGCTCTTATGACTTTTTATTTCCCCGATCCATCTTTCTCCCCTTCTAACCACTTTATTGCGTTTTATTGTGGCCCTTTAGTTTGCTCTTACATTGTTTGTGCCCGTCTTTGTCTTTCGGCGCATGTCTGTCTCTGTTGCCAGGGGTTTCATCATTCTCTCAATCTCTCCTTTCACGGTGTCCAGAGCTCCCACAGTGAAATGATGTGATTTAGGAGTGTCTGATTCCAGAACAGAATCACTCCGGATCAGCAGTTTAGTACAGTAATTTGTTCAAATTTATGGTATTTTGTTTGTATTTATAATTATTATTCTTTTTTGTTTATTTCTTTTATTTGATTGTTGGTACCATTCATTTAACTCGTGAAGTAGGTGTGGTCGATATTGGAAATATACTGTATATTTATATGTATTTAATTTTAATTAGCTTTATTTTCCAAACGTTTCTGAAAATACAAGTCTTTTATATATGTATGTGTTACAACTACATTGGTGAGCATGAACCTGTCAAAGCCTCAAACAGCCCTAATCCCCACCCATCCCCTATGAGGAGAATAAAACTAAGTAGTGAAATAAATAAATAAATAAATATTCCTGATAGCATAATGGAACAAATCAAAGAAACCATAGGCTAAGAAAATTACTTACAAATGAAAAATAATGTTTAAAATAGTCATATAGCTTTTTTTCCCCTGATATATCTATGCTCCAGTGGGAGATTTCTTTTAATATCATGTTGGTAGTGGTACAGCGGATCACAAATCTCACTGTTTGAATCACATTATTTTTGAGTCACAGATCAGACCATTTTTGCATCAGCATTTTTGCAATGTTTTCCGATTATTAAAATAACTGTACAGCAAGGAACTTTTTGTTTTAACATTAGTAATTTTCACCTTTGATTTTAATCAAAAGAGAATCGAGAAAAACAACTAAATAAAAAAAAAACATTTTTAAAATGTAATATTCAGTACTTTATATATTACTACAATATTCTGTAAGTCTTTGCTATCGTTGCATGTATAAATTCATCATTATAATCTTCTACAGTAAAACATCGTAATATTTATTTTTCAATCAGTCTTGTTTTCAATTAATGATTTAATAACTCGCTCATAAAAGTGTCATGTTTTATCACTAGATGAATTGTTTTTCAAGATTTATTCAGTGACACATTTTTTATGTTTTTGTCGCCACCTATTGATAAAACCATAAATATGCCACAACCTTCATTTGCAGCGTCAAGTTGCTTTAATCTGATTTTTATTCTTACCATAAACATCAGTGTTTATATATAAACATGGATGTTTATGGTAAAGTTAAAAATCACTGTTTAAAGTTTAAAACTTGAAGCTCCAAATGAAAGTTGTAGCAATTGGTCATGCCAATAGGTGCCAACAAAAAATACCAAAAAATTGCTTTTGTGCTATTTGTTTGTTTGTAAATCTGAAATTATAATACTGGTTTGAAAGGCTGAAGACTGAATCTCTTTCTCCATCAAACACAGATTTGAATGCACCGTATTGAAAAATTAATAAACATGCAAATCATAATTATTTATAATTAAGATTGCAAGGGTGTTGGAATCGAGATCCTGATCTTTTAATGTTTAGTTGTAAAGTTACGCTCAATGCATTAATCCAGATTAAACAGGTAATGACAGAAAACACCTTTAATAACCTAAGAAAGACATGCATTGAGATGAAAGAGGTGCCAACACAACTTCTTCCATCATCATCATCACATTTTACAGTGAAGCCAAAATGCGATGTGATGCGAATGTGATTTAAATGACACAGAACTTGAGATTCTATCCTCCGCTAGTGTTGTTGACTATACAGCGTTTACATTAACACGTCTCTGTGTAATTAATTACTTAAAGCAATATCAGCTGTGAAAAAAAAAAAGTTTTTACTCTGCAATCATTACAAATGTAGTATTAATATACAGGTTTTATAAAATTACTTATTAATGCACGGGTAATGTGCGCACCAAACCATGTGACGTAATTTTCACTATGGGTGCAATGGTTCAATCTACTCATGGTTCAGTATGTATCATGGCTTTAGGGTCACGGTATGTACTATGTTAAAAAAAAAAAAGACAATCTATATATTTATTAGGTAACAAACACCTGACAATGCAACAGGCTTTATACAAATGACTGTAGATTTGCAAATTCTCCCGTTAATTAAGTAAAAAGGAGGGCTTTTTGAAAATGTTATGTTCAAATAAAATGCTTAAGAAAAATAACGAGAAAAAGCTTAAACTTCCCTCTTTTCTGTTTTACATCTTGACTCAACAGTCTCAACAAATTATTCAGATATATAATATTAATATATATTAATACATAATAGATAATAATTTTCAACACATCTTAGGCCTAATAACAGCACTTTTAGAGAGTTGATTACTTCTGTTGACATTCTGTTTACTACTGCTTACATTATCAAGACAACAACGCATTTTATTAACATTCATTCCAGAGAGCCTCGTATCACTTCTATCACTTATCAGCACCATCGTAGAGGATGAAACTTCAGCAAAGAGAGAGCGGTTGGCACTTCTCTATCAATTCAGCAGGAACAGTCAGTCAATAAGAGAACTTTTTTTTAGAGAACTGACCGTGGGTAAACCGAATGAATAAATAGCGGGAGCGATCGGGTGCGGAAGAACACACAACGGAAGCGTGACTGCAGCATCAGACCTGCATCTTCAGGCTATATGTCCTGGTCCGTATGGGATGCTTCTGGGTCTGGACACAGACTCCTATCCACTTGTTAGTGACCACTGATCTACGCTATCTTTGCAACAACAAAAAAATCGGCATTCGTTAATTTGTGTCTGTCTGAATTGACATTGAGTGCCTGTTGAAACACTGACTTCAATCTGCTATGTTTTGGCCTCACCTGCGCTTTTGGCTTTATCTCGTTCGCTTGCCATGCTGAACTCTCAGAAACTCAACACACACACAGACAGCTGAGGAAACTTGTCAACAACTGATTTACATACTAAGAGGTGATTGAACCATACCTGTCAACCCTCCCGTATTTCCCGGAATTCTCCCGTATTTTACAGTTCTATCCCGCTATCATCCCGTAAAGGTATTTTCCCGTATTTCTCCCGTACTTTCAGTTGTTCTCCAACGGGTGTCAATAAACATTAAAGAGCTGATCCTCCCTACGCACCCTAAACCGCTGAACCACCAGGGGCCGCCCCTTCCTCTTAAATGTAAATCTGTTCTGTGCTTTCGTTTTATTTAGGCACGAAACACTTTAGAATAAACATAAAAACGGCGAGATTTTCATTACAGGTGCCGTCGCTCCTCCTATGCAATCCTCAAAACAGTCATAAAGCGGTGCTTGACTGTCAGCTGACGCATCCATAGCGATAAATAGAAGCTGTTTCCCAAACAGATACTGTACACTTGATTAGAAGCAGAGCGAAAGTGGATACTTTTGGGTGCGTGTTTGAACAGACATATAGACAAAATCAATAATAAAAATATCTAAAGATGTCGGTCTTGATGGTTTTTTTTTTTTTTTTTCATACACAACTAATTTTGTCCTAAATGAGCATAAAACGTTAGGAAAGCAATCGAATGCCGTCATTATATTAGGATCCCTTATTTTCACATCCCAATGTTGACAGGTATGGATTGGACAGGTCTTTGCACGTGCAATGCGACACTTTTTTATTTTTTGCTTTGCTTTTTTTGCTTTGCTGCTGTTGTTTCTATCACCAAACCAATATTAATAATGCATATTCTGAACCGCGGATCACAGGGCACACCGAACCGTGGGAAGTCAACTGGAAGATACAATTTTTTACAGAGAACAGTTGCATCCTTAATTCTCACTGATCACCATTCAACTGCGATCGGTCACACTTGTTCTTGTTGGCTAACCAATCATGTGTCTTATCTCTCATCAGATACGGTGTCGGGCAAACTGCAGAGCAACAATGTCTACACCATTGCAAAGAGGAACGTTGAAGGCCAGGACATGTTGTACCAGTCGCTCAAACTCACCAACGGGATCTGGATTCTCGCCGAGCTCCGCATACAACCTGGCAATCCCAATTACACGGTAATCGCTCACAGCACAAAGATTCCCCCACTTGCGTATGCAAAACAAAGTCCAACATGAGGATAACATGCCAATCTGATGCAAAAGAGCCATGTAAAACTTCTCCCTTGACAAACAAAATGAGTTTGATGTTGTCCACGGTATACTCAAGGACATCCTTCATTCCTAGATTTGACGGAATACTTCATTAACATAAAAGCTCATTTTGAGCCATTCATTTAGGGTATTGGCAGATTTTAATGTTATTCACTCCTCTGAAGATTGCACTCATAAAACATGATCAATTTATAACCCTGAAAGCCAGACTTTCTGCTTGACTTGCTTACCTAATGCTTTAAATGAACAGGAAGGTCAAGAGAAGTGTGAAGCGTTTTGAAAATGCTTGTCGCAGGACAGGTGGAGTATTGATCCCTATTTTCAGCTCGTGGTGTATCAATTAGTTATTACGTGTCAGAGCTTTTTAATGTTTCTGAATTATCTTCACAAACAGTGACACACATGACCTTGGATATGTGCTGTTACATAAGCAGAACCTCGTGTTCATAAGTGACAGCACTTCACTCTCTGCGTTTGTAGTGAGTCAACAAGTTTAACAAGCTAGTTTTATTCTACCTTTTTGTTTTATATTAGAGTGGCAGCCATTAGCTGTGCTTCACCTAGTTTTATGCGCATTTTGGAATATCGCATAAATAATGGAAAGATTTGCATATATTTAGAAAATGCTAGTTAGTAAGTATTATAATAAGTTAGTAGAAGGATAAAAAAAAATGTGCATAAACTACAATGGAAATACATTTACCGAATAAATTCCAGCATGCGCATTAAAGTCATGTGATTTTGTTTTAAGAGATCATGTACAGTATTAACAAGCATAGGATCAATGGGACGGAGTTAATGGACAAACCAGCCGACTGACCTCATTGCACAACATCTGAAATGTTGTTTTGGTTATTCTAAAATCCCTCAGCAAAAGTCTGTCTCAAAGTGGTTTAGTATTATCACCTCACAGCACATCCATTGGCTTTTGTCTTCATCATATCAGATGCAAGTAACTTATTATATAAGATAAAAGGTCCAAAGTGATTTTACCCAGCAAACAAATGTGTTTAATAGACGTCTAATAGACATCTAAACGTAGACAGTTTGGCTAAAACAAAGCTACACTTGGGCTATCAGTGAAAATCTAAGAGGCATCTAAGAATAGGCCAAAACTAGACTAGTCATCAAATAGACAGATTTTATATGTGTAGTCAGTCATTAATTACTGTTTATTTGATGACTTAGTTTTGGCCTATTATTAGACGTCTATGTTTAGATGTCTATTAGACATCTGTTAGACATCTTTTAAAAACCAAAAATGCTTGCTGGGTTACTACCGCAGCAAATTCAATTTTTCTTTTTGATATTTGGTGCCAGTTTATGATTATTTTGTTCTCTTTTACTCATTAGATGGAAATTAGACGGTGCTTTATATGCAAATGTTTTATAGAATATTCCAGGTTTGTGCGTGAATCTGATTCACATCTTTGGATGGAAACTTGTCTATTAATGAGTCAGTAGTTTGTTCAGTGACTGCTTTGACAGATTCAGGGAGTCATTTGTGAAATTGATTCAAAGACCTTTGAGTGATTCTCTTAATTCATTAAAAAGAAAACCACTCATAAGAGCTCTTCATTTGGAGCCTTAAAGAGTCTTAGAAATGAAGGTTCCAGTAGATGGGTTTCGCACTTATACCATCCAGTATAAGAACCAAATTTTTTGTAATCGCCTGATTCAGGGTTTTTAAATCAGTGGACTCAGTTCTGAAATAAAATTCCTGGTGTTTCAGGAAATGGGCAGCTCACACTGAACATGCTTTTTTTTCATTCTGAGATCGCAAGGCACACCACACTTCCATTATTTGTTGACAAGAAGAAAAAGGTGTGCTGCGCTTTTTATGTCAACTACTGAATCCGCTGCGTATTGTGTGCAAGCGCTGCTGTTCATATTTTTATAATTGTAATATTTAATAATATTGTTATATGCACGATTTGTGAAGTCATACAGCTCCTGACAAATCGAAACAGAGACCACAAGGTTTTCCTCCATCTCACCTCCATATCACCTCAACAGAAACCCTGCCTCTGCTTTCATCTGACTGGAGACTGACATAGCATACCTTTTCTCTCAGTTTACTTTTTTAAACTTCTGTTGCACAGAGAGGTGCAGAATGCGGTTGAAATGCTTGCTGTGCGGGGCGGATAAGCAGTGCACAATACACTTGCGGCTGTTATTAAGCCGTTCAAAAAAAAGCACCTCAACACTAAAAGCGCAATCTGTGTGATTGGGTTTTAAATGTTTTTATTAGAAACATTTTTTTTTACTTTTTTAAACTTTTTTTTTTTACATTTATTTAGAAGGGTGGGTGAAAAATAGAAATAAAAACAAAGAACAAAGGGTTGTAATAAGGGTTACGAGATCGAGTCATAGTGCATTTGACATACATTATTACAAATTGTTTACAATGACATATTCAGACCATTTCTGCCCGCACTTGTTACACTTTTTTGAATCATATCTTAGGTTAAAAGTCAGTCTCTCCATACAGTGTATTTCCTTTACAATTCCTATCCATTGAGCCCTTGTTGGAGAATGAAACATAATTGTTTTGAAACTCGGTAAACTATAGAGCTCGGGAATCTATGTCACGATGCGTTGCGGTCAACCATGTTTGTAGACAAACACAGGAGCAGACAATGTAAAACTATAGATATCATGTTTGAAAAAGCCGACTGTTTTATAGTAATATTATATTATTAATGATACAATAGATCAATAGAGGGTGACACTGTGGCTCAGTGGTTAGCACTGTTGCCTCACAACAAAAAGGTCGCTGGTTTGAATCCCGGCTCGGTCGTTTGGCATTTTTGTGTGGAGTTTGCAAGTCCAAAGACGTGCTATAGGTGAATTGAATAAAATGAATGAATGAACCCAGTGCTGGGTTGCAGCTGGAAGGGCATCCGCTGTGTAAACCATATGCTGGATAAGTTGGCAGTTCATTCCGCTGTGGTGACCACTGATGAATAAAGGGACTAAGCTGAAGGAAAATGAATAAATGAATAGAGATCACTGGGAATCAGACTCCCTTGTCTTAAATGCCCAGGATGTATTGCGTTGTAATGACACATTCCCTCCCGTTCTCTACTGTCACATTTACATAAGAGAGACGAGTTAAAATGTATCACTTTCCATAACAGACTTTCTATATCTTTCAATGCAGGTACGTATAAATGCATTGTGTTATTATATAATTCATATCAGCCCGTGGGCAGCATCGACTCTCAAGCATGAACAGTTCTTCACAAACCTCTTATAGCCTATCAAATCTGCTTGCTTTTTTTGAAATTGGGATGGAAAGTATGGGAACGAGTGCTCCATTCAAGGTCTACACATGCATGTTTTATGATTCATGTGGAGCCAAACAGCAGTGGTCAAACAGTCTTAAGCCCAGCGAGGCGATGAACGCTGGGATGAGCACCTGCAGCGAACCTTTTCTTGCCAAAAAACACAACGCTGGAGTTTAATGAGCTCCAGATGTAAATTTTGACAGAGGTTTGTTATAATCATGTGAGTGAGCGAGGTTGACAAATTACCGCATCGTATCCGGCGGTTTTGATGCTTAGTCAACTAATACAAAGCACTGGGATGAAACTGGCTTAATGACAAGCTAGACAGAAAATCCCTCTTCATGTTTTCACGACTGGCTGCTTGGCGTGCAGTGATGTGTAAATGTGTGTTTGCGTAAGAGAGAGTGTGTATAGACCATTTTAAGGGGTGCAAACAAAACATTTTTTTTTTACATTTTTTTAAATTTCTATAGCTTCTCATATTCCAAAAAGAGACACATATTGATAAGTAATGTTATGATAGCTGTTTTAACAATAAGCTATGATTGAATTGCCTCTTGTTACAGTTATGAAATAGCTTGATAACAAGCAGGAAATGTTCATGGGCCAATGACATAACTACATTGAAATGGTCTATACAGATCAACAGGCATTGTTTGAAGGATGAAAAATGGAAACATTGGTTAGTACATCCAGTAGTTCTTTTAAAACTTTTAAGGAGTATACATTTGCATATATCTGAGGAACACTTTAGTTTAAGTAACAATTCCCAATATCAACTAGTGGTTTATTTCTTGCTTATTATTAACATATTGGCTGTTTATTAATGTTTATAAACGGGCCAGATAGACTCTGCGAACATGTTTTTGCTATACATGCCAAAATTTACTTGGAGTACATCATTTATGTTTGTCTATCAATAATATAATCTATCTATTCATCTTTCATTTATAATTTTGCTAAACAAATCTGCGGATTTATGCGGAATGATTTTGAGAGTATAGTAACTAAAAACTTTACACATGAAATTCAAGTGTGTTTTATTAAGTATAATACAGTATATCTACTAAAAGTTTTGTTTATTTAACTCTTGTGCACTGTTCAGATTTACTGGCTTCTGTGTTCTGTTAGGAATGAAAGCATCCGCTGAATTAAACTTGTAAAATACATCAGATAAACATAATTTAAATTAGTTTTTTTGCATAAATCTGTTAATCAACTTCAGTCCTGATCCAAACTGCTAAATTGTTTAGAAAGTTACATAATTTTAACTCTTTAATTGCCAAATTCATAAATGATGTCACTGATTTGGTTAAAAAACACACACAATATGACGTTTTTTCACTATAAAAACTTATTTTTGGGTGATCCCTTTAATAGCAGTGCGTGAAACTCCTGTAAAAACATTTTATCATGGTATTCAATAAGATAGAAGAATGTGAAATGCAAAAATCATTAAAACATACACAAACATTATTTGATTCTTCTGTTTTGAAACCCTAGCTGCATAACATGAGGCCATATCCAGACTCAGGGCATGTCCAGAGATTGAAAGCTGTTTTTTTGTTTTGTTTTGTTTAGTTTTTTTTTTTTTTAAGGCAGCACTGATGTATCGTTCACTGCCTCTGATTTCCCACAATCCGTTTTTTTGGCGGGTGCTTGAAAAGAATAAAAACGGCATCTGATGGAACAGGCTGTGAAAGATTCAATAAATAATTCATGAGAGGATTTTTCTCTTTTTGCAGCTCGATGATTCCAAAATGCATTGTGGTCCCCGGGACAAAAACAAAAACAAAGCCTATCCTGACTGACTGGTTGGTTGCAGCGGCTTTGGACTCTGTGTTTTTCTGCTGGGAAGTTGGTGGCCAAATTAAGAGGCTTCTAAATAGATTAATCTGTTGATTAGCGGTTGATTATTTAGAAGGCATCTGTTCGTCCACCTCTGCCGAGCCTGATTGCTGGTGGCCCCCTGAGGCCCCGGTCAGCTCAGCGCGATCAGAAACCCTACCTGATCCCAGACAATTGATTTTTAATGAGACTTCAGCCCTCAGTAATTCTGGCAGCAGCTGTGGCTTCGATCTGAACAGATGATAACTGGACTCCGCCGAGCCGGCGCAGTTTGACCGAACAGCCAGTGATGGAGTGCTGTTGTCTGCCAGGAGCCAAGACTCCTGGAAATACATTCCTCAAGTCGGGCTAACATGCTAACATACCCTTCTGTGTACGGGATTATGTTCCTGGTGGTCCTAGTCATTTCTTCCGTAAGCAACTGAATCGGAAGTTCTAAAACAATCGATAAAACGAGAGAACTTGCACAACACAAAATAAGTTCAATAGTTCATTGGCCATATGAGCAGGAAATCACAGATGCTGCACTCAAAATCGCACACTTCCCTACTGTATATAAAGTATGTAAGCAGAGTACTATTTCTGCATTCATAGTATTTAATAAACAGTAGGTGAGATTTACACTGATGTCCTGCTACTTCTAGTGAGATTCTGTTGTGCGCATCTATTGGTCGCTACGCTAGTTTGGTTTATTCAATTTAAAGCAACTTTCAAGACAGCTAGGGCTGACCAAACCTCTGTTTTCATATTTCAAACTTGATCCTGAAATGGACGGGAAGTCAATGGAGAGAGTGTAGGATGGAAGTGACATGGACCTTTTTTTAGGAATTTGGCTCCAGATTTATGAAATATTACTTGAATTAGAATTATTATTTGAAGTCAGGCTACCTGCGATTTAGAGATGCCGTACACGTGACGTTATAAAAGCGTGGATATCTGTTTCACGTGACTTTTCAGGCAAAAAAGGTTTCCTTTTGGAGAGTAAACAGAGTTGGAAAAAAACTTGAAGCGACAACAGAAGAAACATTTTTGTCCAATGTAAGGTGATTGTCGATAAGGACATCAAGGTTTGCGTACACAACTTGAATTAAAACCTGACAAATTGCCTAAAACCAAATTTTTTAACTCTGTTTTAGCAGATGAGCTAATAATTATGACTTGCCAAAGTCTTGGAGATATTAAGTGTCAAGAAATGTGGTAATGTTAGGTCATGTGATAATAACAAATGTCGGATGTCGTACATTCAAATTCCATTCATAGTACTCCCATTCGTACTATATATAACAGACTTTTTTAATGATCATGTAGTAAAATCAAATTTAAATGTAGTGCTTGCACAAGTTGTATGCAAGTTTGGACGTAGCTCGACTCTTTTGGTGCTCTTTGTAGCATTTAAGTAGTTGTTGATATTCACAATGACATTTTATTTTTTATTTTTTTATGGTGACCATTATTTTATACTAAAGCAAAATCCTAAAATATACAGTGAAGTCCAAAAGTCTGTGAGTTAATAGTGCTGTATAATGAAAATCTGAGTATGCCTATCCATAGCTGACAATATAAGAGTTCAGAACACTGAAAAGAAATGCCATGACCTTCAAATATCATTGTTTCCATGTTCTTACATAAATCCTGTCAGTGTCAAGTCCCAGTGAAAAACGGGCCAATTGTAACAAACACAGACCATTACGTTGCACACAAGATCATTAATATGCATGCCTCAGGCTGTGTTTGATGTACAAAATATAAATTTGAAATATAAAATTTTCTGTCCTATTTGTAGGTCACTGATCAAGTGTGTTTAAATTTGCGATTTTCATGCAGATTCCACAAATTTTGATTTCTCCATTCAACAGTAGCTTCATATATAAATAATATAATTTAAAATGGGTTCAAACAGTTCAAATTCATTCGTTCATCCATTCATTCATTCATTTATTCATTTTCTTGTCAGTTTAGTCCCTTTATTAATCTGGGGTCGCCACAGCAGAATGAACTGCCAACTTATCCAGCATGTGTTTTACTCAGCGAATGCCCTTCCAGCTGCAACCCATCACCGGGAAACATCCATACACACTCATTCACACATACACTAGGGCCAATTTAGCTTACCCAATTCACCTTTACCACATGTCTTTGGACTTGTGGGGGAAACCGGAGCACCCGGAGGAAACCCACGGGAACATGGGGAGAACATGCAAACTCAGAAATGCCAACTGACCAAGCCAAGGCTCGAACCAGCGACCTTCTTGCTGTGAGGCGATTGTGTCACCCACTGCGCCACCGTTAGGCCCTATAGTTCAGTTCAAATTGTTATTATAAAATTTTAACTGACTATATGTTAATATAATATATAAACGTTTTATTAGGTTTATTAGGTGTTCAGTCTTTGTGATTTTCTTTTATAAATTCGTTCAGGATAACTCTGTAAAACTCAGTAAAAGTTCAGGTTTACTTTAAGGATTTGCTAGTTTTGTTAAATTGTTCAGACTGTTTAGTTTTAAAGGGAAATCTGATACCAACACTTTCACTTTTAATTGTGTAGTGCTTTATTTGTCTTCCCTCAAGGCTTTTTGATTAAAAAACAGAGCTGTAACTCTAGGACAAAACCTTTAGAGCAGGTCACTCACAGCACATATTATTGCATTCAGGAGCATATCCATAAATCCAGTAAATAGCCCATTGGGGTTGTCATGGACTCGACTGGCAGGTCACGACCTAGAAAGTGGCGCCCGCCTCTGCTTATAAGGGGACATGAAAAGCAAGGTAAAAACAATGACAAATGCATTCAGATTATAAAATGCCATTAGCCAAATAAGCTTAATAAATATTATTGTTGTTAGCATCACAAGCTGTTTTAATTCAAACTCTGCAATATAAAAAAGCACTGTGAAATCTTTTTCATCATGTATATATTTTGATGCTGTGTGTGTGCATTCTGCATTGATGCATAAAAACTTTATTGTATATAAAGTATGCGTTATATATCAAAGGCTTAGTTTATCTCGTTTGAATCCCCAGAGACCTTTGTTCATCATCAGAACACAAATTAAAGGTCTGGTGAAATTAAAATAACTTCTTTTTTTTAGATCTTAGTATCAGTATGTTAATCTTCAAGGATATCTGTAAGCTAGTGTGCTACAAAACAATACAATGGATACAAAAGCGATATAGCTTGTAGTTTGTTACGTCCACCTAAATGGATTAAAAAAAAAATTCCACGTCACCTCATACTTCAGTTTCTCATCAGTTTACGTCAAACATCAAATAAAAGATACACATTTCAAAGCACTTCACAGGATCTTTAAGATATTTTTTAAATCCGAGAGCGCTCTCACCCTCCAGAGACAGCAAGAGTCCTAAGATGTTCAAAGTCCAGAAAAGTAAGCAAAAGCATTGTCAAAACATTCTATGTGACTTCAGTGGTTTAAGTCAAGTTACTGCAATGGTATGTAATCATAGCGGACCCTGACCGAAAACTAAGAAGCACAAAGTCATTTCCACAGTTTTTGTGTTGTTGGAGCTTCGTATGATTACAGTTTAACCTCTGAAGTCACATACTGTATGTTTTAACAATACTTTTGGTTTCTTTTCTGGACTTTTCGGGACCCTTGATCTCCATGGAGGATGAGGGAGCTCTCTAATTTTGGAGAAACCACTCTAATTTTTATCAGTGATAAAAATATTTCGTTATGCTTTGTTTATTTTGTGGACAATACATTTTACTTGTTAATCATACTTTGATCAAAACAAAGCTCAAAACAATGGAATTGTATTACCGTTTCTAGGAAAATATGAATACTTCTTTCAATTATTACAAAATCCAAACGTATTTTTAATGGGAGATTGTGACAAAATAAATATGAAGATAAATGTCTTGTTTTGACAAGGTTTTTGGTTTCTTTTCTGGCCTTTTAACATCCCTGTTCCTTTGCTCTCTATGGAAGATGAGGGAGTTCTCTAATTTTGAAGACACCGCTGTATTTCTTATCAATGATAAACGTATTTTGTTCTGCTTTATATTTATTTTGTGGACAATACATTTTACTTGGTAATTATACCTTGATCAACACAAAGTATTCAATTATTACAAAATCCAAACTTTAATGAAATCTTGTGGCAAAATTTTTTATAAATAAGATAAATATCTTACTTGTTTTAACAATGTTTTGGTTCCTTTTCTGCTCTTTGAACATCTCGCGACCCTTGCTCTCTATGGAGGATGAGAGAGCTCTCCAACTTTAGAGACTTTTTTTTATTATCAATGATAAACGTATTTATATTTATTTTGTGGACAGTACATTTTACTTATTAATCATATTTTGATCAAAACAGAGTATTCAATTATTACAAACTCCAAACTTTTAATTGGAGCTTATAAATAAATAAATAAATAAATAAATAAAAGAGATAAAGATCTTACTTGTTATGACAGTGTTTTTGGTTACTTTTCTGGACTTTGAATGTCTCGAGACCCTTGCTCTCTATGGAGGATGAGGGAGCTCTCTCTTTGGAGGAACCACTATTTTTTTTATCAATGAAATGATAATCATATTTTGTTCTGCTTTATATTTATTTTGTGGACAACACATTTTACTTTGATAAACACAAAGAATTTTAATTAGCATTAAAATATCTACAAAAATTTGAAGACTTTTTGATTATTACAAAATCCAAACTTTTTTTAATTTGAGCTTGTGGCAATAAATTGAGATAGATATATGAAAAAAATAAAGATAAATATCTTGTATTGACAATGCTTCGCTACACCTCTGGACTGTATGGAGGGAGAGAGAGCCTTCGGATTTCATCTAAAATATCTTAAAGATCCCGTAAACAATTTATTGTCATGTTTTTTTAATATTTTTATCTTTTATTATTTAAAATAGTTTCTAATATTAGAGTAGCACTGTCGCCTCACATCAGGAAGGTCGCTGGTTCGAGTCTCGGCTGGGTCAGTTGGCATTTCTGTGTGGAGTTTGCATGTTGTCCCCGTGTTGGCGTGGGTTTCCTCCGGGTGCTCCGGTTTCCCCCACAGTCCAAAGACATGTGGTATAGGTGAATTGGTTAAACAAAATTGACCCTAGAGTATGAGCGTGTGTGTGTGAACGCAAGAGTGTATGGATGGTTTCCAGTACTGGGTTGCAGCTGTTGGTGGATCATTCCGCTGTGGCGATCCCTAATAAATAAGGAACTAAGCCGAAGGAGAATGAATGAATGTTCCTAATATTAATAATAAAAGTCAGTGTTTGGTTGAAACGTTTCTCCATGTCATTAAAATGTAATCATTGCCTTGAGTGTTGATCTGTTCTTCTTTTTATCAGCACGCTTCACACTTAAAGTTCCTAATGTCTCCTCTTTCTCTTCCAGCTGTCTCTGAAATGCAGGGCTCCAGAGGTTTCTCAGTACGTGTACCAGATGTACGATGCCACTCTGAAGAACTGAGCGTCCCTCTTGTCCTTTTTCTTCCTCTACACACACCTCTTCTTCCCCAGCCGCCGCCACCGGCGCAGACTCCTGCTCTCCAATGATTTTCTGCCGTTGTTTTCCCATCCATAGGTACCAGTTTTACTCAGTGTGCCCTGCAATGTTCTGTTCTAGCCAAATGTCTCGATGTGCTTGAAAAAGTGTCAAAGGGGATTTTGCAACACGGCTCCCATGTGATTTACATAGTTCTTTTCAATTGTTTGAATGCGTTCACCTTCACATGCCCTGTCATCATCATGTACGAACAGGAAAAAAATGTGTGTGCGGAATATTTAGAAACGTGATGTGGGTGTATTTTCATGTCAAACCACTATATCCTGATGTTAGCCAGAATTAAAACGCTTAATAGTACATGCTAGCTATCTGATAGTAGCCTCGCATGCTTTTTGACCAACATAAAAACCGTCACATTCCTTTTTTCCAACATGTCAACACTCCATCAACGTCTTCAATTGTTTCATATGCTATCAATCAACCTAACGTGAACATGTTTCCTATCGAGCGATCTTGTGTAAGTGGGTCATCTAATATTCATTCCCAAATCCGTTCATTTGTGATATATCGTGCTTGTGAAAGTGAGATTTGTGCATTAATTTTAGGTCCCTTTGGTGTAACGTTCAACATTAATATATAAAGCATCGCTCAGCTTCTGGTTTAAAACTAATACACTAACGTAGGGATGCAATATATACTAAAAAGACATCAATAATGTCTGATCAAAAGGATGGATCACTTTATTAGTCTTTCAGGTGGTGCTGGTGATTTAAATGTGAATATTTTTTGTTGCTAATGTGCCTGTGTGAACCTGCATGTGAGCGGCGTCTATAAAACATCTGCCAGTAGAACACTTGTGTAATAAGGTGGAGTATTAATACGGTAACCTTCATGTGTGGGTTTTAATGAAGAACATTTCTATTGTCAGTCAGATCATCCTAGTTGAAATACAACAAAAAGTCTGATCGTTTTTTGTTTTTCCAGATTTCTATTATGGATCGTTATAATTCCAAATAAAGTCAGCAGTGTTGGCCTCCCCAAAATTAAGTTTGTCATTTTGTAATTCATGCAGATTCTTTTAATAAACTGTAGTATTGTGTTTGTCCTTATACAATCAGAAATCATTCTCAAGCCTCATTCACGCTACGAGCGACTCGCAGGGGCAAAGCGTCAAGCGACCGAGCAAATTACTTCCGCCGACCTCCATCTACGTAAGTGACTGCGATCATTGTTGAGCGAAGTTGAGAGTCCTTCAACTTTATGCAAATGAAGAGCAACAGCCAATAGGAGCACCAGTAGAGCTCACGTGATCCTCTGCTCACTCAGAGGCCGGTTGTATTCTACGTGCTGTAGACCTCCTACACAGATCTGTGTGCAGCAGCAGATCGCCACTCAGAGTGACAGGCAGCTAAATGGTCACTGCTAGTCTGAATGAGGCATCATACGCTGATTTGTTACACTCGTTAAAAAATGCTGGCTTGTATTAACCCAGTATTGGGTCAAATATGGACAAATCCAACAGTTAAATACAGTAAATGTATATTCAGTAAATGCAATTAAAAAAAATTAACCCAATGGTTAATAAAAAAAAGTATTGAGTTAATACATGGCAGCATTTTTAGAGTATAAGATCAGGTTATTTTTGATTATTGATAAAAGTGTGCGTATTCATTAAATCTTTTTTTTTTGGGACGAAAATATATTTTAGCTTTTTATCATGCTATGATCAAGTTTAAAATAATGTCGTGACTCTCCCATTGCTTAATGGGAAAAACATGAAGATAAATGTCTTGCAAAATTAGGATTTGAGCTATTAATCCAATTAAAGTTAAGTATTATTGCTGCTGTGTTTAAAGTGAAAAATCTAAATTAATTCCATCAGTTTAGATCAGTCAGAGATTTGTTAATTCCTCTCTTTCACTGACTCAATTCTGCAAGGTTACAAAATCTCTGTTCATAAATAAAGTACAGATTAGTAAAGGATTCATTTCACAGCTTTAGCAGTTATAAGTTAAATGTTTTATAAGTCTTATTTCATTAAACGGTACCTAATTTTACCCTTTTTTTTTTAAAGATTTAAGACAAGTCTTTTGTGTCTCCAGAATGTGTCTGTAAAGATTCAGCTCAAAACTCCCAATAGATTATTTATTATACTTTCAGAAGTTTGTAATTTTCAGCTTTGAACATCTTGTAGCTGTTTTTGTGGCCTGTGCCTTTAATGCTAGTTCCCCCCCCCCCCCCCAAACAGCTTACAAAAGATGATTTTCATCATAGGTGCCCTTTTAATGTAAATCAAAAACATGAATATTAGTCATAATAGTGTAACCCTACTTGTTAATGGTTTCTTTTTAAAGTATCATTTATTTTCATTGAGCTTGTTTATTGGGTAACACTTTATTCAAAACTGTTACACAAATTCAATGTACTTACAATAGTAATTACAATTAATTACTCGTAATTACTTTTATCTAACCCTAACATATAGTAAATACTAGGGTAATGTGGGTAATGTGATTTACTGCACACTGTAACAAGGACACATTATGTAAAGTGTAACCATTTGTTTTTATTGATGACAGTTTATGAATGTCGGTATCAATCGGTTACTTTTGAGTTTTTGAAAAATACAACACAAATATAACTAATAAGTTAATAATAAAACTGCCCTTGTGATGATAAAAAAACCTTAAGAAGTACGTTCTAAAATAGATGCAACGTTGTTTTTGTTTTTTTAGTTACCACATAAAAATTCTCCATTCTTAATACAAATGTTAAAAAGAAAGGTTCACTAAAAAGTTGTCAGCATTTGCTCACTTGTTTTAAACCTCTTTAAATCTCGTTCTTCTGTTGAACAGAAAAGAAGATATTTTAAAGAATGTTGTCACCATTGACCTCCATGATGTAATTTTCCCTACTATTGAAGTTTCTGACATTCTTCAAAATATCTTCTTTTGTGTTCAACAGAAAAACAAAACCCCTCAACATTTGAAACCACTCGAGGGAGGGTAAATGTGTGTGAACATTTATTTTTGGGTGAACTATCGCTTTAATTTCTGACTCTGGTCTATATAACCCAAGTGTTGTTTATAGTGGGTTTTACTACATCGACAGCATTGATTTAAATGTGTTTGAGCAAGTCTGTGATGGTATGATGGTGTTCGCTCTGAGCTGGACGTGACGAAGGCGTATCGTAATCACTCAGGTCTGCAAAAGCGCTGTACTGAATACTGAACAGCTCTTATACCTTGTGCACTCCGAGGAGATTTATGGGAGCATTCAAGGTGCGTTTTTGAGATCCATTTGAGCAATTTCTAATGGTGTACGCTCTACTTACTTGTATACTTATGGGTCATACTGGAGTCTTCAGGGGTTGTGCATCATTTCTCCTATAGCTGTGCTTTTTTTACCCAGCTACTCACAACAAAATGGTTCTGTTGGTTGTAGAGTCCCATCCATCCAGTCCAAGTGCTTGTCAACTCACTGAAGAGCAAAACTAACATGAGGCTCCAAGAAGACTTCATTTCGAATAAAACGAATGTAAAGCGCTTAACAAACAACACTTAAAAACTGTACTGGGTCTCATTTACTAATAGTTATGTATATTTTTGTATATTTATTGACACATTTTAACTCTCCAATTGAGGGACTTATACCACAAGTAAGCAGGGTTTAGGGTTGAAGTAGGTGTAGTAGATATTAATAAATCACAACAGCTGTAGGTTGGGTTGGTGTAGACCAGTGTTTCCCAATGCTGTTCATAAAGGCACACCAACAGTACACATTGTCAACCTCATTGTCAGGCTCAATTGTCCGTTGTGTATGTTTGTGAATGAGAATGTATGGATGTTTCCCAGAGATGGGTTGCGGCTGGAAGGGCATCCGCTGGGTAAAACAAATGCTGGATAAGTTGGCGGATCATTCCGCTGTGGCGACCCCGGATTAATAAAGGGACTAAGCTGAAAAGAAAATGAATGAATGAATGTTTGTTTGTTTGTTTTTGTTTTTTTAACAATGAACAAAGCAAAAACACCATGCAAGCAACAACTCCTTGGCAGACTGATGGGGGTGGCGGCAGTACTACTACCACCACAACTACCCTACCTGACAAAAGTCTTGTCAATGATTCCAGTTCTAAGAGCAACAAATAATAACTTGACTTCTAGTTCATCATTTGGAAAAGTGGCAGAAGGTAGATTTTTCCGATGAATCATCTGTTGAGCTGCTTGCTAATCATCACAAATATTGCAGAAGACTTATTGGAACCCACATGGACCCAAGATTCTCACAGTAATCAGTCAAGTTTGGTGAAGGAAAAATCATGGTTTGGGGTTACATTCAGTATGGGGGCGTGCGAGAGATCTGCAGAGTGGATGGCAACATCAACAGCGATAACGCTGCTTCTCATACTTCAGCCTCCACATCAAAGTTTCTGAAAGCAAAGAAGGTCAAGGTGCTTAGGATTGGCCAGCAGTCACCAGACATGAACATTATTGAGCATGTCTGGTGTAAGATGAAGGAGGAGGCACTGAAGATGAATCTAAAGAGTCTTGATGTACTCTGGGAGTCCTGCAAGAACGCTTTCTTTGCCATTCTAGATGACTTTATTAATAAGTTATTTGAGTCATTGCAGAGATGTGTGAATGCAGTCCTCCAAGCTCATGGGAGTCACAAATATTAATTGTTTTTCCACTGCATCATGACTTTAAATTCTATACCCTACATTATTTCTGTTAAGTGACAAGACCTTACTGTCCTAATTAAATAATTAAAAATCAAGGCTTAAAACAGTGTTTTCCAGTATTCACAAACAGCCGAAAGTGAAAACTGGATAAAATGTTTACAGTCTACTCACCAGAAGTCTGAAATCACCTGCTTGCTGCAACCGCAACAAAATGGCGTTGCCTGACTTGAACAGTAAGTCAGGTTGGAGGCAGGGGGCGTGATCAGTCAAAAACGTTTAAAACATTAGTCTATTGTACTTAAAGTTATTCATACAATAAACTTTGTCTACAAAAAAGTAAAATTCACTTAAAATGTCGTAGTAATGAACCAAATATTAAACTATTTAAGTACTTTGCACTTAAACTGTATAATTAGGCATGAAATCTGGGATAACAGTGCATGATCGTATTTTATTTTGGTGAAATAAGCGTAATCTAGAGGCTTTAATCATAGTCTTTGCCTTTCATACAAGCCACTTCTGATACCAAATGATCAACTAGAAGTCATTATTTAAAGTATTATATTTAATTTAAAGTATTATTTGTTGTTCTTAAAACTTACATACGTGACAGGAGTTTTGTCAGGAGTTTTATAGTACTGATACTGACATCATCGTTGACAATTATTTTATGCTTCAAAAAGCATAGTTTCAGCTTTAAAAAAATATTGAATGTTCGGCATTAAAAAAGACATCTTTTTTATTTTTCGGACATTTAAATTTTTACATTTTGGACACTTTAATAAACTTTTGTGCAGTTCTGCTTTTGTTGAAGCTTAACTGAATGTAGTTATAACCCTTTACAATGATCACTAACCAAATGCAAGAGAGCTCGTTGAAACCTTTTTACCAATCAACTGTTCTCTGCCTTGTGGCATTTAAAGTGCTGTTCTTCAGTCTGAAAGGGGGAGATGGCAGAAGATGGAAGTGATTAACTGAATAAATGTGATTAATTATGAACCACAAGCGGCGCGGATCTGTCTCACCTGGATACACACAGTCTGGACTGTACGGTTGACGTCAAGCGAACAGGTAACAACCACGTGGTTACTTAGCAACAGAAGAAAAGACGAGGTTGCTAAGAGACAGTCGGTTGATACAGCGTGCATTCATTTTCAGATAGTGATGACAATGGGCGATTACGACAGAGTCACGCTAATAAACTGAAGAAGCTCGGTTGAAATGAGAAGCGGTCATCCGGTTGGAGAAGGTATAAAATGTCCACCTTCAGGATGTCAGTGACGAGTTTTCTTAACGCATGCTCTTCTTCAGAGTGCTGGCATTTACTCTGGTATTTACCTCTCATGATGCGCAGCTTGTTTACGCAAGGAGACAGATAGGCTGTTGACAACTATATGGCAAGCCGTTTTAGCATTTAGTCATTATTAAAGCTTACTGGGGTAAAACCGGTAGCTATGTGTGTATTTGTGTTTAATTTAAAGTTATTTTAGCACGTGCGGTCTGTGTGCTGCGGTTTTATTTATTGTGACTTTTTTAACCATCAGGAACTTTTATCTGAGTAAAAAAGTTACTTCTATAAGTATATTTTATTGAATTAAATCAAATCACCAATGTTATTAATTGTTATTAGCCGAGTTTGCTTCGTAAAACTCGATTTAAAGCAAATATTTACCTCCTGACAAACTTAAAACAATATAATAATTATTCAACAAAACTTTAAACTCTTCTAGCGTTTTATAATAAAAGTCCCCTGCATGTTAACAGGTAATGTGGAGGAGGCGATTTTAAGTTTACACATAAATATATGAGATATAGACTAAATATATAATGTTTTGACGTAAAAATTATTACAATGATAGTTCATTCATTCATTTTCTTTTCGGCTTAGTCCCTTTATTAATCTGGAGTCACCACAGCGGAATGAACAGCTAACTTATCCAGCGTAGGTTTTTACCCAGCGGATGGCCTTTGAGCCACAACCCATCACGGGAAAACATCCATACACACTTATTTAAACACGTACACTACGGATAATTTAGCTTAGCCAATTCACCTATAGCTCATGACTTGTGGGGGACACCGGAGTACCCAAAGGAAACGCATGTGAACATGGGGAGAACATGCAAACTCCATACAGAAATGCCAACTGACTCAGCTGAGGCTCGAACCAGCGACCTTCTTGCTGTGAGGATGTTTCCTTTTTTTAATTACTTTTTTAGTGTCCATAAAACTGATAATAATTATTATTATTCACGTAGCTTAATATATAAGGATACTATTTGTGACTAAATTGTGAAGCCCCAAATAAAACAAAATTGTCACATTTTAAATCACAGTCAGTATTTTAACAACAAAATCTTTTTTCTGCATGGATGTCATAACTCATTTCTCCATCTGTTTGTCGCAGTATATTAATCTCCTCACTAACACGGGTGTATTATATGGTGTGACAATTAGCATACAATGCCTTAGATTCTGAAATTGTTTAGATCTCATTTCGGTTGTAAAATGCTGCCATCACTGTCATAAAAATCATGTATTAAGGCATAGCTGATCATTATTATAAGCTACATTTTATTACCTTGTTTAACCGAAACCTTTATTCTTCCATTAATTATAGCGATGAGTATATTATTCATTCAGTGGCTGCTGCTAGTGATAAAGGTAAACAGAATGAACCATTAACACATTTCATGCAAATCAGTGTATTTACATTATCAACTTCATTGCTGATTGCATCATGATGCTGCTTTAGTCCCAACAACGTTATGACCCAAACCTATTAGACTGTATATAATAGTAATAATAATAATAAAGCTTGAATAAATATGACTAAAAGGGAAATAAATTAATCAAATAGGTTGGAAATTATATATTATATTATATTATATTATATTATATTATATTATATTATATTATATTTTATTATATTATATTATATTATATTATATTATATTTTATTTTATTTTATTTTATTTTATTTTATTTTATTTTGTTATGTTATGTTATATTATATTATATTATATTATATTATATTATATTGTTTATTCATTCATTCATTTTTCTTGTCGACTTAGTCCCTTTATTTATATTATATTTATTATATTATATTATATTATATTATATTATATTATATTATATTATATTATATTATATTATATTATATATTAAAATGCTGAGTTGTCTAATGTATGTAAAGAGAGATTTAAAGTGTCTATTATTTAGCCTAATAAAAATGTAAGAATTAGCTACATTCTTAAATAGCTCTTATATACATATATGCTTATTATGACATACAAATATATTTACAGATATACATAGTGTTACACGTTTTAGACAGAAAGTTAATATTTTTAATTCAACGTATATTTCGATTACCTTTGAAATATAAAACAATTTTAATAGCCTAAATGTTAAAAAGGCTTGCCATAGATACAGCGGAGCATTCGCCTTGTTTTATTTTATTCATTTTTTGGGTGGCGGGGAAGGGAGGGGAGGGGGGTTATATTCAATTAACCTGTGACGCTGACCTGGTGAGGCGCGAAGGCTCGCCGCGGTCCGGGCACTACGATGTCACGCGCACGCGTTCATTTATCCGTCTGTTAACACAGCCGAACATGCGCGCGCCGAGCTCTGCATGACGCGAAAGAGAGCAGGACATTTCTCCAGGACAGTTTGAGGGTTACTTCTGCACCTGAATGCGAGCAGAGAGTGAGAACTCGACGGGAAAGATCGCCCAGGTGCTCAGCAGCCCAAAGAATGCAACTTCTCACCTGCGCATAAGGTAAGTCATTGCCGCCGTGCGCGCGCGATACGCTTCACCCACAGTCGCGCGCTTTTGATATAAACAACTACAAATTGACAATAAACTGTCAGGCTTTTGGGGGATAAATATACTACGGGTGGGCATTTACAAATATACTAAGCGCTTAAATAAAACTAAACATTCACGACGCGCGCGCGCCTGTATTCTGTAGGATGCAGAGAATTTATTACATAAGCATGCTGTTATTGCTGTAATCACTTTATTGACTGAAAAGTGAGAGGTTTATAGTAAACTAGTGAGTTAGCATCATGCCCCCTGCAGTAAGAATAGCTCACACACATAGAGGTGCTGCTGCTGTCTGTGTTTGCCAATGTGTGGCCATTTCTATTAATAACTTTGCTCTATTTAAATCATCTCAACCCACTTTAAGTGTCTTATGTTATGAGAACACTGTGATATATCGTGAAATCAGCAGACTATTAAACACAACAGATGTTCAGATCACTACTGGTTTGTTTTGTTTGAGTGTTGTTTTTATGATTTGTGTTATTCTTGTTTTAGTTTCTCCTTGTATAATGCGTAATATATATTTTTATTATATATTTTATCTTGTACAGTGCTCAGCTGCTCTCGTTTTGAAATACAATTACTGCTTAATAATTACCAAGTCTATTGTAATATCTGTTCAAATGAATCTGTTAAACAAATGAACTGTTTAGTTGTCAGTGTTTGTGTTTAGCTTTGATTTAAACACAATACACAGATTGCTACTAAAGTCCTGTAGATTAGATGTATCGTGAAATATTTGATATAAATCATAAGCCAGAAATGGAGATATTTATTTTACTGTTGTTTAGTTCATTTGTTCTTGTTTATTATTGTCAGGTTTGTTGCCTACAGCAGTTTTGAAGTAGTTTCATAGGTACCAGACTATCATAATCTAAAAAAACAAGCACAATTAACAATTTTGTTATAAAAAGTGATAGGCGTTTAGCTTTTTTAATGTCAATACTTTATTTTATTGATTAATTTTATCTTATTTTATATCAGCGATTATTGTTTTATCTCATTCTTATCTAATTTTTATATTTGAATAATTTTCTTCTGTTGTTTTGAAATATGCTCTATGAATAATCACCAGTAGTTACCGTATAAGGTTTATCAAAACTTTTCATTCATTTTCTTTTTGGCTTAGTCCCTTTATTAATTAGGGGTCGCCACAGCGGAATGAACCACCAACTTATTCAGCATATGTTTTACACAGCAGATACCCTTCCAGCTGCAACCCGTCACTGGGAAACATCTATACACACTCATTCACACACACCCAGCACGATTGCCTCACAGCAAGAAGGTTGCCGGTTTGAGCCTCGGCTGAGTCAGTTGGCATTTCGTCACCTTAGAATTATAATTTTCTATCTGCGTTCTGAATGATTTTGAGATATTGAGCTTCAAAGTTTTTGCTTTCCATAGCAAACAGTACACAAGTAACATTTGCTTAAAATGTAAACAACTTATAAAAACAATCCCATAATGTAAATAAGTTGTCAGTTAATAATAATATGTTAATAACTCAATTTTGACAAAAATGTCAGAAAGAACCTTATAATTCTAAGGTGACGATTTCTGTGTGGCGTTTGCATGTTTTCTCCGTGTTGTCGTGGGTTTTCTCTGGGTGCTCCGGTTTCCCCCGAAGTACAAAGACATGCGCTATAGGTGAACTGGGTTAGCTAAATTGTCCGTAGTGTGTGTGTGTGTGTGTGTGTGTGTGTGTACGTGTTTTTGTGACATGTCAGGACACAAATCTGTATAATGACACAGGTATGACAAAGGTATTACAAAAAGGAGGTGAAATATGAGGAGATTGGTGACGTTCTCATTTCTCAAAAAGCTTCTAAATCCCACAGAATGAGTTTAATCAGAGAGTATAGCTGCAAACAGTCTCCTGTGATGGTTGGGTTTAAGAGTGGGGTGAGGGCAATATAATATACGGTTTGGACAGTATAAAATGAATGGAAACCTATGTAATGTACCCACTTTTCACAAAAACAAACGTGTGTGTGTGTGTGAATGAGTGTGAATGGATGTTTCGTAGTGATGGGCATCCGCTGTTTAAAACATATGCTAGATAGGTTGTCGGTTCATTCCGCTGTGGCAAACCCAGAGTAATAAAAGCACTAAGCCGAAAACAAAATGAATAAAAGAATGTGACAGTTAACATCTGTAGTAATCCACCAATCGTTTGCAATGAGCTGTTTTGGAAGAGATTAGGGCTGCACAATATATCTTTTCAGCATCGATAGTGCAATCTGCAATAATCTGATTTATTCTTGACCAGGAGCTACAGAATAGTATTTAATTATTGTATTCATGCGAAATTGATACAATTTATTTTCTTTTCGGCTTAGTCCCTTTATTAATCTGGAGTCGGAGCGGAATGAACCGCCAACTTATCCAGCATATGTTTTACGCAGCGGATGCCCTTCCAGCTGCAACCCATCTCTGGGAAACATCCAGACACACTCATTCACACACATACACTACGGAAATTTAGCCTACCCAATTTACCTATACCACATGTCTTTGGACTTGTAGGGGAAACCGGAGCACCCAGAGGAAACACACGCAACCACGGGGAGAACATGCAAACTCCACACAGAAATGCCAACTGACCCAGCCGAGGCTCGAACCAGCGACCTTCTTGCTGTGAGGCGAACGTGCTAACCACTAGGCCACCGTGGCACCCACAATTTATTCAAACAAATTGTTCTTTTTTTCTTGCTTAGAATTTTTGTCTTGTTTGTAGTCCAAATATCTACATTTCAAAAAGCGAAAGCAAGACTATTTTACTCGCCACACTGGCAGATAATTTTGCTTGTTTTAAGGAAAAGCTCTTAATTTTGACTTATTTCTTCTGAAGTTTAAAACGAAACTTTTTCCTTCGGCTTAGTTTCTATTTTAGAGGTTGCCACAGCGGAAGGAACCGCCAACTATTTCAGCATGTGTTTTACACAGTGGATGCCCTTTCAGCTGCAACCCTATTGCAAAACATCCATACACTCTCATATACTACAGACAATTTTGTTCATCCAATTCAACTATAGCGCATGTCTTTGGACTGTGGGGAAAACCCACATGAACACATGGTGAACATGCAAACTATATACAGAAATGCCAACTGGTCTAGTCAGGACTCGAACCGGTGACCTTCTTGCTGTGAAGCGACAGTGCTAACCCCTGAGCCACCATGCCGCATTCTATTTTTAATTGATCTTACAAATTTTAGATATTTGGGCTAGAAATGAAACAAAGCAAAATGAGAAAAGCATTTTTTGCATCCTTATTATTCAGTTTCTGTACCAGAATACTGTCAGACTCTCCAGAAAACCATCAAATAGTGCTCTGCAAACTATCTTGTTAAATAATAAATAGTATTTATTGCAGTAAAATAAAATATTGTTCAGCCCTACTACAGATGTGACCATATCCACAGCTGGACTCTTGATTGTTGTTGTCATTTATCTGTCTCTCTCCTCAGAGGCTGCTGGTCTGTGAATGGGACTGTGCTGTGGCCAACACCGCCGCCTGTGCTTCAGTCAGGACTATGTGCTGCCCGTGTGCCACTCTGAATGCACTGGCCAGCTGTTTGCGAGAGCAGGGAGGGTGGCGCGGCCCACCGGGGGCGCGGCGGGAACCGGCCGATGCCCCCTCCATTCCGGATCGCCGTGCTGGGAGCTCCAGGGGTGGGCAAGACGGCTATTGTGCAGCGCTTTCTTCACGATGACTACAGTGAGGTGGCCTTGTCCAGTAAGACCCGGCGGGTGCATCTCTCTGCCGCAGTGCTCAATGGTCATGTGCATGACCTTCAGATCACAGATTATCCAGCCATCAGCAGCTTTCCTGGCAGCACTCTGCAGGTACAGTGACCAACAAATCACCACACTGACCAAACTCCAAATACGGGTGGGCAGTATGGCCAAAATCCTATTTTCACAGCATGAGTTGGGTAACAATATACTGTAAGTGTTTCACAATATACAGTTGAAGTCAGAATTATTAGCTCTTCTGTAAAAATATGTCCCCAATTACTGTTAACAGAAAGAAGATTTTTTTCAACACATTTCTAAACATAATAGTTTTATTATCTAATTTATAATCACTGATTTCTTTTATCTTTGCCATCATGATGGCACATAATATTTGACTAAATATTTTTCAAGACACTAGTATTCATCTTAAACATAGACTGTAAAAAATATGGACATAGTATCGTGACGTAACCTATAGGTAGGGCCACACGGAATCTGTGAAGAATTCCGCAGATTTCCGCAGATTTTTAGCCCATCATTGATTCTGTTTATTTACTGGTGTAAATGTGTGTACATTTATATTTATTCCATTTTTTAATTAATTTCAGTAATATTACTGGCTAATATGAAAATATTCATATGATTTATTTACAGTTTAGTTTGTAAAGTCATATTTTCTGTCTTTTAGTAGATATTTTATAGGAGAGACTTGCTTTGTTTACCAAATAAAGTGGATCTAATTGGATTCACATTATAAACATTAAATACAAGTTAAAAAGGTATTACTTTTATTTCACATATTAAGTTTTTAGTTATGATACTCCTAAAATCATTCCGCATAAATCTGCAGATTTTTAACAAAATACTCCGCAGAAATAGCAAAAAATGTCCGCAGATTCCGTCTGGCCCTACCTATAGGTTTCTGAAGAGCACAAAAGAGGCCACAAGTGGGCGTGGCCAACCAGCGCCATTTTGTTCGCGCGTCACTGCTCCAGCTGGGGGTATCCAAATAAGGGCAAAGAGGCAGAGCAACAGAAGCATGCTAGCATTTTGCTTAGTTTGGGAGAAAAGCATAATACTTCATTACGTGCGACTCGTTTGTGTTCTGACCACATGTGCTTGGTTGTGTACTATATTAATAAAGTGTTTAGCCTTTTTAAAAACACTATTGTATACTGAGCCACTAAACATTGATCTTATGATGTTTTTCTACAGGAGGGAAATGCGAATTACTTCCAAATACTTCAAATATAGTCTGTGTTGGTAAATGCAAGGCTATTTATGAAATCCAGGAATAACATTGTATGACAACGCTTGATGACTGTTTTATAGCCTACAGCGAATCAATCTGTCACATTCTGGAGTGCATTACAGGTCTAAAGAACATTATAAATGATAAATTATCTTAATTAAAGCAAGTACATTTATACGTGTATAATTTCACTCACCTGGGAAATTGAGACCACGTGAAAGGTTTGTGAGCACAATCAACTGCATACAGCATGCCATATTATCTGATAAATGTAGGAAGTAATTCCAAAAGGTAACTGACTGTGTAAGGCCACATAAAACAAAACAAAAATAAGATGTATATACCGAGTTCAGCAGCTAATCAGGCGGAATCAGCTGAGGTGACGTGACGGCGACCAGCGAGGCTAGCTGTCACTCAAGTGGCCACGCCCTTAATTATGCAGACTTTATATAAAAAATTCACCCCCTCAGAGTTGTCATGAAGGGTATTATTTGCTATATGCATCAAAACCATCGTTTGTACCAGGCTGTAAACATGTTTTTATCACCTGTAAAAATGGCCAATTTACCATTGCAGTCAGAAACCCCCTGGAGTTTATGGAGCCAGCCCCCGAAGGCGAGTCGATGTATTGCAGTTTCAGTTACTTCCGTATTGGCTTCCCGAGGGAGAGCGAGAGGTTGCCGCTTGATCTTAAAGTGACATTTAAAGGCTTAACTAGGTTATTTAGGCAAGTTATTGTATAACGCTGATTTGTTCTGTAGACCAGTGGTTCCCAATCTTTTTTTGCCTGAGACCCCCTTTTCCTCCGGAAAATATTGTAAGAGCCCCCTCCACATTTAATGATATTATTGCTCATATAAGTTTGCATTAAGGATGAGAAAAAATGTTTTCTAACAAACGGCATGTTTATTACTACTAAATAAACCCAGAGTTGAATATAAAATCCTCCTCCATACATTCAAGGCCATCCATAATCTTGCACCTCCTTACCTGTCTGATCTTCTCCATATCACCACTCACTCCCGCTCCCTTAGATCCTCCTCCTCCATTCACCTCTCTGTCCCCTCTGCCCGTCTCAGCACAATGGGGAGCAGAGCTTTCAGTCACTCTGCTCCCAAACTCTGGAATTATCTCCCTCCTGACATCCGCAACATTGACTCTCTCCCTTAAATCCAGACTCAAAACTCATCTGTTCAAAACAACTTACTCTTTATAACTGCTTACTACACTCTGTTTCATGTCTTTGTTTTTTATCATGTTCTCTATTTTATATATATACTTTTTTGTTGTTGTTGTCTTTTAATTGTTTATATGATGTTGTACAGTGACCTTGGATTTTTTGAAAGGCGCTTTAAATAAATGTATTATTATTGTTACTATATCTAGATATGTTTACGCACAAATAATAGCCTAATGTAACATATAAAAGCAAAACATCAGTAGGCCATTTGTATTGGGTACACCTTGCGGTATTGGAAATGAGTCGTCTGCAATGTCTTATTAATTTGGACGGCCTCATGCATTCATTAGCAAGAACTTTGGCGCAGATAATGCCCTGTTGCTGGGTCAAGGACTCTTTGCTTTGAGAAAATGGAATAAAACCATACTTCAGGTAACTATCTTGGTATTTCCTGCATTTCGTGTTTCCAGTATTGCTAGCACTTCGGCCCGAAGTGTTTGGAGCTTCCTCAGCTGGGTCCAGTATGCTTGGCTCATTACTATTAGCTGCTGAAGGTGAATCAATGAGACTCTGTTTATTTGTGGAGGATGAATTATAAATTTGTCCATTTTTTGGTCAGCCTGTGGATAAAATTAAGTAAGGCAATAGTTCTCCTAATTGTCCACGACAAAAAAAATTGTAAATATGACCCCCCTAATTGGGCGATGTCGACCAATTAGGCTTCATACGATGTCTAATGTGAAACATTAGTGAACTATTTAGGAATAATTAATTAATTCATTACGAATTTATTATTTGTAGCCTACCGTTTCAACTACCTGACCCGCATGGTCTTTGCTTTACCCATAACCAAAGCATAAATACATAAATAGTTACACACAAATTACCACCTGTCAATCACTTTTTCCACTGACATGAATAGTGAGAGTGATCTGTGTCGTTATAATGGCGTGGACAAATTTGGTTGGTAAAAAAGGTGCACAACCAACAGTATCTGAGGTTTTTGCTCACATTACTAAGTACAAGCGTGAAAGCGAAAGATTAAAGCAGTGTACTGACGCTGTGACACGTTACCTGATAGATTCAAAAGACCAAAGAGTCATTTGATAGACAAGATTAAATAAATATCACAACTGTAGTGAGACACGATTCGGTGGTACATCCTTGATAAACTGTCCGACGTGCACTGCTCTCTGGGGTTTTGTGCTCAAAGCACCCGCTGACTGCAAGACAGAGTGTGTGTGTGTGTGTGGTTACATGATACAGCTATATAAGTTGACAATTTAATTGAAGATTTAATATTCCTTCATTCATTTTTCTTTGGCTTAGTCCTTTGTTTATCAGGGGTCGCCACAGCGGAATGTACCACCAACTATTTCAGTATAAGTTTTACTCAGCAGATGCCCTTCCATCCACATTCCAGCACCTATATTAAGCAGACAGTCTATTAATACTCAAATGAACCATCAAAATAAAGTGTTGCCAAACAAATATATTGCAGTTATACATATTGAAATTTTTATTACTTTGAATTCAGTTCAGCAAACTGGAAGTGCAGACTATAATATGAAGCGGAGTTGCCACAAAAAAAAGGTGGATAAAGCCCAGGTGAGGTGCCAAAATGAACCCACCCATAGGCATAGGAAGGCACTAATGAGATCTTCTCCACAGTGAGAAAATGACTCTGAGTTGTAGAAGTCTGTAAAAGGTTTTTTTTCTTTGACTGTAGGATATGGGAGAAATCATTTCTTACAGTGTGAAAAATTTCACATCAGATTCTTCTAAAGCCAAATCATCTGTACTCTGGAGTAAAAAATGTGCTTTGAGGGAGGAAAAAATATATATAATATGATTATAAATATATAAAAAATTATTTATTTGATTTTTTTCATAAAAAATAAGCATATTTTATGCAGTTAAATGTTTACGAAATAAATGTCAAAAATATGGATGTAAAAAAGTTTCAGCTACATAAAAATTATGAAATTAAATAATTAAAATAATTTTGCGCTAAAATAAAACACACAAACATGCATATTCTGATCTGTATGTTACTTAAAATAAGTAAAATGAATTGTCAAGAATATGGATGAAATCTTTTTTTTTCAGCATCATTAAATAAAATTAAATTAGGTAAATTCTAAATAAAATAGATGAATTTTATTTTTGTCAATAAAATGAACATACATGCATCTGATCTGTACTTATTATAATACTTAGAATAAGCAACACTACATTTTAAATTATTCAAACCTCTTGCGTACAAATTGGTAAAACTTTGTGTTTTGAAGGATAGAATTAATTAGTATTTTCTGGCTGAACTGTACTGTACTGAACTGTAATCATTAAAAAGAATCATTTAATGCCATCAAATAATTTTTTTTCTAAATGTGCCTCAAGACTATTTGCTATATAAACTATACTTAAAATATTAAATAAATAAATAAACTAGAACACATTCTTAAGTAAAAATAAAGAAGCAAAATATATATAACAGAGCACCCGAAGGAAACCCACAAGAACACGGAGAGAACATGCAAACTCCACACAGAAATGCCAACTGACCCAGCCGAGGCTCGAACCAGCGACCCTCTTGCTGTGAGGTGAGGGCACTATTCACTGCGCCACCATACTGCACCCAACCTAGATATACAGTATACATAATTATATATATATATAATTATAATTATAACTATAATATATAATATAATATAATTCTCTTTAATTGTAAAAAAGTATTTTCTGTTATTTGTAAACAATTACTGTAAATGTGCTTATAAGAGGACAACACTGAAGTATTAAAACGCTGTATATGATAAAATATTCAGAAATGATCATGCCATGTAAAAGTACCATTACATTTTCAATATACACCAAATGTACATGTTTTCTTTTAACATTCATGGAACTTAATGTCTATAAAGTTGACTGCGAAGGTCTGCCATGATTTATTCAGGACGTGAAAGTGACTCAAAATTGAGTAATGAAGGATTGAATTTACAGCCTACATGTCACATGCACTGCATGACCTGCCAGGCTTACTAAATTCAAAGCAGCCAGCTAGATGTATATACTGGGATTGACGTACATGCTGGCGTATTTACCTGCATTTGTGGAAATCAACAGAAAGAACCTAAAGGAATAGTTCACACAAAAAGGAACATTTGCTTACTATTTACTCATCTTCAAATGGTTCCGAACATTCATGAGTTTCTTTCCTCTGGTGAACACAAAGGAAGATATATTGAAGAAAGATCAAAGAAAGTAGAAAGAACACCTGTAATTATTGACTTCCATAGTAGGAAAAACAAATACAATGGAAATCAATGCTTACATGTTTTCAGTTCTTTTTGAAATAACTTTCTTTGAGACCTATCATACACCAGGTGCAATAAGACTCAAGACATGTATGGCCTGATTTGTTGCTATTTTCAGACCAGCGCAACCCTAGTTTTCACGTTTTGCACCACATTGTTTAAAAAGCAAATGCTTTTGTGCCACTTTGTAAACTCATGAGTGTGTTGGTCTGAAAAGGAGATGTGTTAAGGTGCATCTTTGGTGCATTACTATTTTGAGGCACTGAAATACACCGCGCCATTGACCAACTAAAAGCTGGATTAAAGTCCAGCACAGAGCACATTAGTTATGCACCTATGCAGGTCCAAACACTTACACATTGCTTAAAACACACAGGATGTACAGCACATTTCAATTTCAATTTCAATACACACATTTCTTGTGTGGATTACAATGTTACAAAAATGATTATTTTCTTCATAAATATAAAAACCACTGCCTCCGTGCCTCCTTCATACCGTTAGGCATTTGTATAAAACAATTATTATTAGCAGTATTGTTTATTATATGCATTTTTATATTTGTTTTAATACAAACAAGTGTAGATTTCTCCACCTGTCGGGTTTTGGAGACATCTGCATCACCATGTGGAGCATAAGAATAGGACGTGTGTTTGGATTTAACTCAGTTTTTGACCACTCTTCGTTATTATTGTTCATTTATTCATTTGATGGAAATTAGAACTGAATTTAGAAACAGTTTTGAAACAAATCTTTGCGCTCAACAAACTAAATTAAATATGTAAGCTAATGGATGTCTTTAGTGGAGTGAGTGCACCACAGTTTCCTTACTCCACAAAAGTAAAGGAGTAGGGTAAAGAGTAAAAGTAAAGTGAAGAGAAAGGAAAGAGGCTGAATGGAGGGGGCTCATTCTTTATCCTCGCGCTGCAGATGGTCTGTTTAACTGTTTTCTTTTTATCTAATGAAGCATTTCTCCACTTGTAAATAACAAATGCACCATGGCGCGATGCAGCTGACTCTTCAAGGGTATGGGAGATGAGACTTTGATTGGTTTAGTGCACATTATGCTTAAAACACATCCATAATTCTCATAATCTTCATTAAGAGAATAAGCAAACACTGTTAGACAATGCACCCGGCCGCAAAGCGTATTTTTCAGTCCTTAAAATAGCGAAAGTGGATTCAGACAGGCCCCTAATGCTTTTGTGCCTTGCGCTTTAGACATTGCACCTAGATCGTTAAAATAGTTCAATTCAGTTCACCTTTATTTGTATAGCGCTTTAACAATGTAGATTGTGTCAAAGCAGCTTCACATAGAAGGTTATAGTAAATTGAAAATGTCAGTTTAGTTATTAATGTTTGAGTTCAGTTCAGTTCAGTGTTGTTTAACATTCACTACTTAGAGTTCAAACACTGAAGAGTAATCCATCGGTGCGCAGCTCTAGCTGCAGTCTAGGCGCCAGAGGTTGGAGAACTCGAGGCTCGTCTGTCCTTGGAGGGTCACGGGAATCCGTCTCTTGCTTGCTACTCCGCCAAGCAGCTGCTTGGATACAGCGAGGTCCAGGATTATGGAGCCTTGGAATCGTCTCGTCACGGGTCTTGGATCGCATCCGTGGCGCTGCATAGTCTTTGGGGGCCTGGGGATGAGTATCCCCAGTTGGAAATAGAGAACAAAGAGAATAATTAGCGTAGCTGCAGTTCATAGTGTATATAAAGGAGATGCGTGGAGCACATTCATGCATCATACCGCTAAGTGATGTATTGAGTGTATGCTTTACTAAAAAGATAGGTCTTTAATCTAGTTTTGAACTGTGAGAGTGTGTCTGAGCCTCGGACATTATCAGGAAGGCTATTCCAGAGTTTAGGAGCCATAAATGAGAAGGCTCGACCCCCTTTACTTGATTTTGCTATTCTGGGTACTACCAGAAGCCATGAGTTTTGAGATCTTAAAGAGCGGGTTGGATTGTAGCGAGACAGAAGGTTGGTTAGATAAACAGGAGCTAGATTATTTAATGCTTTATAAGTAAGAAGTAATATTTTAAACTCAATACGAAACTTAACAGGCAGGCTGTGTAACGAGGATAAAATTGGGGTGATATGATCATATTTTCTAGACCTGGTAAGAACTCTGGCGGCTAAAATAGTCCATTGTGTTCAACAGAAGAACGAAAGTCAAACTGGTTTGTGACAAGTTCACTTTTGTGTGAAATAACCCTTTAATACATGATACTGTATGTGCATGTAATAGTATAATAAATGCATGTAATACAGAATAGGTGTAACTGTTCATAAAACTGTAAATAAGTGGCTGAAATGTGTATCGATCTCGCTAATCTGGCTAATCGATAATTAGCCTTTTTAGTTTTCACTGTGAATAATACATAAAAATCAGCAGACAAACCTGAATAGTTTTATAACTCGTCTTCGTGTTGTCCTTGATTTTAAAATAGCTTGTGCTGCCAGCAAGGCTCAGAATAAACTTCTTTTGACAAATAAGATGTGATCAGCATCAGCAAGTGTCAGCGGTGAGCAAAATAATTTTAAGGTGGCTAATCGGATGACAGAGGTATCCAGTGCCACACAGGACAGCCCCTGATTTATAGAGCCCCTGACTGTATATAGAGTACAGTAATGCTAACAGTAATGTGTACTCCACTTAAAGACTGTAGACTCAAAACTGTGATGGTAAGTTTGACTATTTTTGATCTGTTCTGCAGAAAATCTAAAGTGCAACAATGTTAGTGGTGTGTTGTTCTGATCGCCTGTCAATCAAACTCTCTAAAAAAGGGCCAACTACACAAAAGATTCTTTAAAGTGGAAAAAGGTTATTTCGATTAGTCAGATCTTCTTCACACAAAGAAATAAATGGTTCTGTTAAAAGGATGATTCACCCAAAAATGTATAATAAATCATCATTCAGTTTCAAACCTGTGTGAGATGTTTTTTCCTGCTTCTGTTTACGTTCTTCAGATTTTGAAGAATGTTGGTAACCAAATGATCAACGTCAACGGATCTACTATTTGGTTTCCAAAATTCTTTAAAATGTCTTCTTTTGTGTTCTACAACTTGTGGTGTGGAACAATTTGAGAGTAAGTGAATGATCATTGAAAGTTTCAGTCACGAGTATTAGCTGCAGTACCAGACCAGACTCAGTAGAGGGGACCCCATGTATATGCATCCCGTCATGCTTTGTGCCCATTTAGACTGATTGCCAGTTACAGCTGATATCAATCTGGACACTGGCACACACACTTTATAACAGTTTTTTGGTGAACCTAAAATCATATAAAAATTGTAAATAAATTGTTCTCTGGAACAGTTTTATATGCTCATTTATGACAACAGGAGTTGTTCCTCCTTAACTGCTTTGGACTTTTGTTAAAACTTGAATAAAATGTAGTCTAAATTCTAATTTTACCTAACAAAATGGACAGACAGAGATGAGTTTAGAGTTTTATTTTAAGGCTTTAATGTATCTGAAAACAGAGGCAGGGAGTCGCATCAACCTGTGCATAAAAAGATGAGTTCTAAAGTTTACTGTCATTTTTTTCACTCAAAACAAATGACAGTAAGAGCTGAGTAATATGACACGATGCATAAACATGCCTTAAACACTTATATTCAGCATTCTATGTGTCTGTTGCCTCATTACAAACATGCATGACTGATTTCACAATACACACATTAAAATAATAAAAGATACAATTAAACAGACCTTAGGGTGGCACTAAATGCAGGGTGGCGTACATAATGTATTATTAATATAGTTTTTTTTGAGAAATAACAATAATAATACTAATATTAAACATTTTTAGCATATAATATGAAGACTTTTTTTATCAAGACTATCAAGACAATTTTATGAACGCGAATTTGTGTTGATGACTAACCTATATAAATAACCTATACTATAAAATAAAAGCATTAACGTATGCTATGTGTTTTGTTTTCACAAGCTTTGGAGCAATGACTGTAAAAATATACTAGCTTTGGAGACGTGACATTAATTCTGCTCGGCTGTGCTCAAAATGACATCAATTTTTAAAAGTGCACTGCGAAGGGAGCGCAATTGTAAACATGAAGATTGCTAAAACTGAACTGTAAAAATACTTTGAAAGCAAATTACACCTAAGAGTGATGACTTTAATGCCTTTAAAAAATAAAAATAAAAACATTCCAAGTTTAAATGTTAGAATGTTCTAAACAAATAGGGTATAGGGGGATAACAGGGAACAGAACACAGCCAGGAACTATGTTTCAACTACAGCTCCAGAGGTGTAGTTGCAAGTTTGTGACGCAGTTTGCGAATGTTCATTGAAACGACGAATTTGGGAAACGTCAAATCAATTAACTATGTTTGTAACGACAGAACTTGCGACCTTAGTTGGCTAACAATGTTTTTTCGGAAACGCACCCCAGGGCAACAATCGGCTACATAGCCAATGCTAGTGTGAATGAGGCATTACTGTTTCTGCCTCTCCGGTTTTCAAAATAAGAGTCCCACATACAGTAGTATGTTTAATGCAAGGTTAGATAAACTTCAAAATAAAAGAAAAATCATTGTTGTAATCTCACTAGCAAACGTTGTGGCCAATCAGATGCAGTTTGAGGGCTGTATTTAATGATCACCTATGCAACTTTACAGTCTTTTTTTTTCTCAATTGGCCTGTTTTTTTTTACAGGGATTTTATACTCACAGGATTTACATGAACATAAGGAAACAATGGTGTTCGAGGTTGACTCTATGTCATTTCCATGTACTGAATTCACCAGCATGGACCACGCCACACTTTGAGCTAGACTTTACTGTAGGGATGGTCAGAGAACAGTGGGATGAAGGGGAAGGGGAGTAAGAGGATGACTGGTGAACAGGCGGGTGGGTTGATCAGGTGTCCTAATATGCCCAGAGACTCAGAGTGGGCGTACTGTCTCTTGTGATATTTTGGCAGAGCGATTGGACCCCCCGATTCAACCTACATGTAGGAGTGAAGAGGGTTATAGGGTTGTGAATGGGAAGCGAGGAAATAGAGGGAGGGAGGGTGGGTTCAAAGAGAACGAAAAGAACAGTGCTAGAGGAAAGGTCTACCTTAAATAAGTTTAACCTGTTAAACTCTGCGTGCCCGATTTTGGGCACAACATGACGTCATCAGGAGAATAACTATAGTTTTTAAGAGGTCTGTCTGTATCAATTACACCATATGACCCACTGAGTGAAAGCTTAGAATGTCTATTTTCAACCGATATACATCACTTTGATATTTGTTGTACTGTAACGAAGTTATTTACTCTTATTTTACACTTAATTTACACTATGTCGACCGCTCCGATTGTGTACATGGTTCAGTATGCATATTTTTCATATCGCTCATATATGACACACATGAGCAAGTCATACATCAAATGAAAGCTCTCATTCCCAACAACAAGGATCCACTGTTATTTTTATTGATTTACAATCACTTATCCAACAGTCTTCGAATGAATCATAAGGTATAAACTCATTTTTTGTAAATATACAAAGGAAATTATTGATTATTTGCTCCGTGAGCGCCAGCAAATGGCACAGATAGCCAAACAAGCTATATCGTCTTTTACCTTAGGTTCTCTGCGACAAAATGAGCCCATTTTCAGTGTTTTCTGAGGTTGTGTGCATGAGTATTCCCCTGCTATGTCTCGTAAGTCCAAACGCAACAAATTAGGGTCATGATATTCCAAAATTCGGGAAAATATGATTACGTTAAATAATTATTGCATACTACATGATAAAGACAAAATTCTTTTTTCTAGTGTCTCCTGACATATGCTGGTAACAATCAAAACTCTCTGTAGTTTGATAGAGCATACAGGGCCTGAGTTATACACTTTCTAAAACGGGCTTTGGAACAAAAAACTAAAAGCGGTTTGTGTTGAGATGGTTCATCATAGGACAGACAACATATCTAATAATATTTATCACTTACAGCAGTTCTTTTTGTAATTTCAAAGGGATATCTGTAAAATGACGTTGAGATATTGGATTTATTGTACTGTGCTTGGGTATGGGGAGACTTCAAAATTAGGTAGGCGGAAATAAAAAAAAAAGGCATTTTTCCTCCTTGCAGTTAGAATAGAATAACTCCTACATACATTATTATAAAGACTAATTTCCTTTTTCTTGTGTTTGCTGACATCTGCTGGAAAGAAATAAAATTAATTGCAGGACGCTGGGGAACTTAAGGTCTGAGTTTCACACTTTCAAACTTCAGTTTATATGTAAAAAAACGTGCCTTTTTTGTGTGTGTTTATTGTAACACAGACAATATATAAAACAATTGTTAACAATTTTAACAGATCTTTGTGAAATTTCAAAGGGTTTCCTTTCAAATGATACCAAACTTTTGTATTTACTCCTCTGCTTGTGGGTATGGGAAGCTTTTTAAATCGGAAGGCCAAATTCAGGCGGAATTACCCAAAATAGCCCAAGAGCTTATTAAGGGAGTAGGTGATTGGTTAAGGAGACAAAGTGAGGCGTGGTTCCGCCACTGAACCTTTGTCAACAAATTAACTCCATTTCTTATTATTCAGGTTGTCATTTGACCTTTAAGAATGTAAATTCATTGTTTACTTTTTGTCGATAACCATATTGCAAATAATTATTATATAATATCCAGTGTATACATTAGTATATCACATTAGTATATAGCTATTTAGTTTATAAAAAATGCACAAAACCTACAAAAAGTGCTGTATTTCAAGACCTAGCAACAGAGGATGATGAATCCTGAGAAGGGTCAGTTAATCCGAATGTTTTGATACGGTCTCTCTGATTTTAGGCACAGCGAGTGTTTTAGTTCTTGCAGAATGGTTTATAATGAGCCAGTAGCCTGAGAGCACATGCTTCTGCGTAACATTTGTGATTTCAGACAGCTTGAAAGGATAAAAGAGCCACTTGAGCTGCGAGCCCTTTTGTCTCAGCACACTTTTCTTCCTCAGCGGTGTCATAATGATCAGTGCTTTAATTAGTGACAATGGGAAAAGAGGATTCTTTCATAACTTTACATTTATAGTTTTATTCTCCACTAGAGCTTCCAGTCGGAGAGCCAGCATCTGGTTTGAGCTATCATTAGTGTAGTGATTTAGATATTTTTCTTGCATCGATCATGAAAAGCTTGCGTTTTTCCACAAATCCTGACTGTTATAACAGCAGTAACCGATGTTATGTGAAAAAAGCTTCTTCTTAAACATACCATTTGTTTGTAAATCGCTAAATGTGCCATCAGAGTGACCTCTATCTGTCTTCACATGGCCGATATACACAAATAGACGAGCAGAATAAGAATAGAGCGCTCATCGTTTTACCTGTTTCTCTATTCTCTATTTTGTCTCCTCCATATTTCCTCCCTATTAAACAAATCACAAGTGAACACACACATTTGAATCAGATCATGAGTAATGTGAAAATCAATGTTCATAAGTGAAATTGGTTAGAGCTGGGTGGCTCGGTGGTGCAGGGATGAAAATTATTCTATGCATTTGTTTATATGGCAGAACATGAACAACTTACACTTTTTCACCAAAGAAGGCTCACACAAATTCCTGATAAGATCAGAGCCTGCTGTGTGGACTGTGGGGGATTGATGATATAGTCACATGTTGATTGGTCAGTTTGAATGTCTCAGTATTTAGGCTTTGGTCACATGGTCAAGAAAGGTACAAAATAGGTGGTAAAACTTGGCTCTGTCTCTTTCTTCTCCTGCTCTGGCCTTCTCTCTTCTCTTGCTCTGGCTCTCTATCTCTCTCCCTCCCCCTCTCTCTCCCTCTCTCTCTCTCAGGTAACGGGTACAATTATTATCATATGTTTATATAATTTCATGTTTTATTGTTTGATACAGTTATTTGTAACTAATTCAGTTGTAACCATAGAGAATTATTGTCATTGAATCATCTCATTGAGATTTGTCAATTACTTTTGATTTAACATCAACATTTAATGGCTTCATATTGCAATACAATATAATCACATAATAGCAACGCTCTCCCACATTTAAAGCTATTAATACTGCCCTTATTTCCGTTTTTGGTATAAGATTGCAGAAGGATGGTTTGACTAGAATGTACAGTTTTTTACCATCATACTGATAACTTTTTAGTCATTCGGCAGAACTACAGTTCGGAACCGCTGTAGTTTAAAAGACCAACCTTACAGTGACGCAGTGGGTAGTGGTGTCGCCTCACAGCAAGAAAGTCACTGGTTCAAACCTCGGCTGGGTCATTTTGGCATTTCTGTGTGGAGTTTGCACGTTCTCCCCGTGTTCGCATGGGTTTCCTCTGGGTGCTCCAGTTTCCCCCACAAGTCCAAAGACATGCGGTATACATGAACTGGGTAAGCTAAATTGTTCATAGTGTATGTGTGTGTATGAGAGTGTATGGGTGTTTTCCAGTGATAGGTCGCAGCTGGAAGGTCATCCTCTGCGTAAAATACATGCTGAATAAGTTAGCGGTTCATTCCGCTGTGGCAACCCCTGATAAATAAAGGGACTGTGCCGAAAAGAAAATGAATAAATGAATGAATGGTTAAAGCTATCATTCTATTTATAAGTTCTATTTATACTTAAATAAGTAGTTTGAAAAAGGAGTAGATGTTATTTTTTTCCAAGTGTAGATACAAAAAAAAAAAATCACTTTTTGTCCATGTTTGTCAAGTTGCCAGATCTTGTATGAAGCTCATTGCCTCACTCAAATGACGAAATATTCAGTTTTCGAAGCATTGTTTACCTCAATCTGGCAACATATGTTACAACACTGATTCGCTGTTGATTTCTGCACCGGTGGTAGATGCAGGATTTGAGTGGCGACGGTAGCAACGTCATTAGTAGTAGACAACCCTTCATCCCCCAGGTATGTCAGGTTATGTTTTTATTATTATTTTTATTTTCCCATCTGGCGGATCTTACCAAATTTAAAGGGATAGTTCACCTAAAAATTTAAATTCTATCATCATTTACTCAGCATAGAGAAGAAACATTTATACCAAACCATTTTTCATGCACATTGTTAATTTTTTTCTTTTTAATTTTCATTTTTTTATGCACATCTTGCCAATTCCATCCAGAGTTTTCAACTTTTTATTGATTTTAATTATATTACAAAACCCAGCAAACAATACAGAATATTAACTTCTATAATATTTCATATTGTACTTTCCCACCCTGACATTTGTTAAACAGAAATAACATTTAAAATAAATTATAAAATAAAATAAATTACAGTACTATATAAAAAAACATTTAAATTGACCAGTGTGCGTATAAAGTAATAATAATAAAAAACATTATTACATTAAATTTAAAATTACAGTCATCTTTCCAAAAACTTCCAATTTTTATCTATCCTTTCATAAAGTGACCGAAAGGGGACCGCACGTTCTTTTATTCTTTTTTTAAGTTTCTGCTATTCCTCTGACTATAAATGTTAGCTTTTCAAGAGTAAGATTATCCGACACTTTATTCCATCCAGAGTTTAAATGGATATAAAAATAGGTGGATGGAAACGTGGCTGAAGTCTGAAAACAATGGCGCTTTAACAAGTTTTGTTCGTGTTGATTATTTAGAGTCCATGTATGAATCAATTGCTTAAAGTCAACTTTGTTTGTGTTGCTAGATAATGTTGACTGTGTGTGTGTGTGTGTGCAGGAGTGGTCAGATGTTTGCTGTCGAGGCATTCGAAGTGCTCACGTCTACGTTCTGGTGTACGACATCTGCTGTTTCGACAGCTTTGAGTACGTCAAGACCATGCGGCAGCAGATCTTAGAAACCAGGTATGTGATAAGCAATTCCAGCGTTATGGATGTGACATTTGCTGTAAAAACTTGAAACATCAGTTCACAGAGATGTATATTTTCCCAAACTACTAACCACAGAGTTATAGGATCAGAAAAATGTTGATCTGTAAACATTTTTGATATTTTTGATCAGACGATTCCTAAGCCACTAAAAAAATCCTAAGTTCCATTTTACAGCCATCATTGTTTTGAAGAATCCTCCTTTCCTAGATGGGTGGCATGGTGGCCCAGTGGTTAGCACTGTTGCCTCACAGCATGAACGTCACTGGTTCTAGTCCTTACCAAGCCAGCTGATGTTTCTGTGTGGAGTTTACACGTTCCCCCCATGCTCATGTGGGTTTTCCCCGGGTTCCTCAGTTTCCTCCCACCGTCCAAAAACATGCAACTTAAGTTAACCGACTAATCAGCACCATAGACATGCTCCTAGTAAGAAGTTGTCTCTTAAGAGCAATCACTATCTGTTCATTAGCTACTACAGCAGGGGATTTCTCGAGATCTACCTGAGCTCAAACTCCCCTCTCGCCTTACAAACGGGAGGGAGCCCCGGGCTCGAGGATCTTATGAGTTCAGGGCTCTCTCTCCCGGGACAGCATGCCAAACAAGCTTTATAATCAATCATCAGCTAAGTGGGAACTCTTGAATGTGATCGTGAACAGCAATGTGCAAAACGCCAGGTGTGAAAGCGTAATTTTTAAACAAACACCTCATGCTCGTTGTTTAGTTTTGACGTGCCACATCAAAAATTCACCAATCAAATTGGCACTTTTGTTCACATGCCCGGAGCTGCTGAAGTAACAGTAAACACCACTTGGAGAAGCTCAAGCGCATAACAGTGGAGGTGATTTCGGTTTCACTCTCATTCAGTGAAGAAGGTGATGCACCGAGGCACGATCAATGTGGAGCTGCTTTTTTCGTTGTTGTCTGAACACAAAGAGCTGTCTGATAAACACAACTACAATAATACGAGGAAGAGTGGAGAGTAACAAATAGGATTTGATGGTGAGTTTCATTTGACTTCCAAGTTCATTAAGCGCCATCTAATGTCAGGGGGTGATTTTGCACGTTCACTCTTCGCAGCGACAATGAAAATCGCCTGGGTTCGAATGTAGAAAAATGTCTTGAAAAACACTGACGATAAACGGGAGCGAAAAGCGTCCCAGTGTGTATGAGCCTACAATGGCCCGTTTCCACTGAGTGGTACAGTACGGTACGGGTCACCTTTATCAGGCTTGCATTTCCACTGCTAAAGGGTACTCTTTTGGTGGGCGTGGTGTACGACAGAAAGTTTCAGTCGACGTCATTTTCGCTCGAAGAAATGTCTACAGTAAAGCTTTATGGGTCGTTCACAAATCATGCGAGAAGCACTTCTCACAAAACAGATGCTTATTTATACACATAAATACTGGTGTAAAAATGTTAATTACTGACTGAACATGATCTGATTATAACTAGATCAATGATGCGAAACAGCCTACGGTCCGCGATTATATAAAATAAATAAATAAATGCAGAATATATGAACACATACAGCCCCTTACAGTCTCTGATGTGTTACCAATTACAGAAAAACTACACACAGCAGACATTTATGCCTTATCTAGGTTCAAAAACAATCCGAAATATTGCCCCCAGTCAGTGCAAACCTCTCATCTGTGTCTTTAATCTTCACTAGTACATGTAGCCTCTCGTTAGAGAGTAATTCCGTCATTCCGAGTTTATAATAGTCCAGGTTAAGAAGTTTGTTATTTCAAATATTGAGGCGCACGCAAGCGCAAGCAACAAAGCGAAACCACTCGCGCTAGCGCTTAAATGGGCTCGTAAACCATAAGAATCTGCTCTTCTCTTGGCTTTGTGGCTGTTCATCAAGACGACGACAAGGTTTGTTTGAGCTCGGGTCGGCCCTGGCTCGTTATTATATGTTTATATTATTTTGGAGTATTGTCTCTCGTCTGTGTATTAACATGGCGGGTCCTTTGTTTTCATTCTGGCTTGTTGCGCGAGCAAATGACGTATCTCTGTAAACCAATAGCATTCAGCTGCGCGTCTAGCTCCGCCTTTTGGTCACTCTTTGGTACCCTTGGTACCCTTTGCAAAGGGTGACTAAAAAGTGGTATGGTTCGGTTCGGTACGCTTTTAGACAGTGGAAACGGCCTTAAAAGCATACCGAACCGTACCGTACCGTACCACTCAGTGGAAACGGGCCATAATGCCTGTCTGAGAAAAGTATGTAGTGAGGGGTAACAGCCTTAAAATTTAATAATTCTACAAAATGTAATAATTATTTAATAATTGTACAAAAATAAAGTGGACTACTTTGCGGATTCTACCTGTTGAGGGCTACTTTTAGAACGTAACTCCTTCAATTAACGATGGACCACAGTACTGTAACATACAAGCCTACACACAAAAAAAAAATTATAAAAGGTTTAGCTTTTTTGGTGAAAACTTTTGATTAAATTTTTCATGGTAATGTTGACATTTGCATGGAATTGCTCTGATGGGAATATTTGTCTATTTCTTCACATCTCTTCCTGTTGTGCTTTTGTCTTCTTACACCTTCTTATGCTTTTTTCTTTATCTCCCGCATGCTTCTCAGCCCATCTTTTTCTTTTTTTCTCAATGTTTGATGGTTGCTGTAATTGCACTCAAAAGCGAGACCCTTGTGTAATCATGGGCTGCCAGCACACTGGGTCATTTCTTCATCATTTGGATCCAAATCAACAGAAATGCCTTCCTCTGCTGATTGCAAAGGGCATGTAAAGTCATCATCAAAAGGCAATTCAAAAGCCTCCGAGACTTTTGCTTTTGCAGCCGAGCATGTGTTTTTTTCTGATGATGATGCCTTATTGTGTCTATTTGGGCTTCACACTAATGCATGTTTGATATCTCTTTCATATCATTTGCTGTTTGGCTTGATATGCATATGTTGACACTTTTGGCAAGGTGCTGCTTGAATTCATTATCACATTTTATTATGTGAACAAACACACTTTTTTCTTTCTTTGATAAAACAAGTTGGTGTTTCATAGTCTGTATCTTAGATATGTGTTTCAAATCAAATGTTCCAACGTCTTTAACACAGGCTCATTGTGAAAACGTACCCTGTATACATTTCTGGAGATCGCGAATAATGTAGCCGAAGCTGCTTGTGGCTGCATTTCGTCTTTAAAACGAATGCTATGGGGCTGTATGACACCACTGATGGCTTTGGTTTCTTTTCATGGTACCAGCTGACTGCTTACGTCTGTGTGGATGTCTTTTTTTACCAGTTCACCCAGTAGCTTGCCGCGTATGTCGGCAGACTTGAGACGAAGAGAGGAGTTGACCATGACGACGGGGTTCGAATCTGGTGAAGAACAGTTTCAGAAAGCAAGTTAAAAAAACAAAAGGGGAAAAAAATAAAATAAAAGTAAAAGTAAATAATAGGGTGAAAACGCGGTAAGATCAGAAAATGTGGTAAAAATCTGGCACCCATGAGTGCTTTTTTTATTTGGATTGCTTTTGAAAACACTGTCGATTGGGTTTAGGTAAGTGGGTGGGCGCTGGTTAATCGGTGCTTTTTGAAAACACTGTCAGTTGGGTTTAGGGTCTGTCGGTGGGTCAGTCAGTCAGTCAGTTGACAGTGGCCTCAGGTAGATTTATGCCGAGTTCAGACTGCATGATTTTAGCCCTGATTTTGACTCGCCGACAGGTTTTGAGAAATTGTCGACAAATGCCTAAAATCACAGGCAAATCAGTGCTCGTTCACACGGGTGACAATCACACAATATGAACTAAAAAAGACGCGATCTGAGAGAATCGCCGATAAGTTGCCGATGCCCGTGAGATATTTGGCGTGCTAAATATCTGGAGCTGTCGGCGATTCAAATCATGCCGTGTGAATTGTGTTTTGACTAAAAATGACATCAGCAGTCGCCTACAGCCAATGAGAGAGCAGCATTCACTAGTGTGGGTACCTGCAGGTCAGTGGGAGGTTGGGGGAGAATTTTCAGTTTATTTGGACCCAAGAAATTGAGGGAAAATGAGTGTAAATTTGGCATGGGCCCTCATGTCTGTTTGACGTGTCATGTGAGCAATATCACAACCTAACCCGGTCAAAAAATAAAAAAGTTGAGAAATTGCTAATTCCCTTCAAAGCCCGGTGAGCAAATATGTACATCTCCTACCCCATTAAAGGCTTCTTTCTCGTTATGTAGTTAATAATAAAAGATATACTACGTGTTTTTTGGTGTGAGACGTAGTTTGGACAAAGTTGTATGCGATTCTTCCTATTTTAAAGTCATGCAGTGTGAAACTCCCTGTCGCCGATCCATCTTGCAGTGTAAACAAAGCAGCGACAAAACACTAGCCCAAATAGTCATGCAGTGTGAAAACATCTGTGACACGACTACTGTGAAAATCATGCAGTCTGAACTCGGCATTACACGAGAACACAGGCACAAATGACAAGCGCAAGAGTAATTTCAGATCTAAAATATTTAATAGGTCCCACTATTAAAGTTGAATATGTTTCCAATAAGTAAGGCCAGACAGAATCTGCGGACATTTTTAACTATTTCTGCGCAAATATTTGTTAAAAATCTGCGGATTTATGCGGAATGATTTTAAGAGTATCATAACTAAAAGCTTAATATATGAAATAAAAAGTAACACGTTTTTAACTTTAATTTAATGTTTACAATGCGAATCCAATTAGATCCACTTTATTTGGTAAACAAAGCAAGCCTCTCACATAAAATATCTATTAAAAGACAGAAAATAGTACTTTACAAACTGTGTTGTAAATAAATCATATGAATATTTTCATATTAGTCAATATTATTACCAAAATTTATTTAAAAACTGGATAAATATAAATGTACACTCATTTACACCAGTAAATAAACAATCAATGATGGGCTAAAAATCAGCGGAATTCTGTACGCGCAGATTCCGTGTGGGCCTAAAAATAAGACACCGGAAAGAATCTCTGTTAATGAGCAGTTTTTCCTTAACATTTTGACTATCAAAATGTGTCTCCAACTATATACTAGAATAGAATCACCATTATATACAGAACGCTATATAGCCAATCATAATTTTTATTTTGTTGCAGAATGCTCCTGACAGCTTTTTATTTAGAATTAGATATAAAAATATGTGCAGTTTTATCAAATTATGATCACACAGGATCATATAGTTATATATTTAACTTGCTTTATAAATTACATTTTGAGGTGTTCAGATTTGTGTGAGAGCAAATCAGCTTTTAGAAAGGTGACAAATTGCTCTGCATGAGGGTAACGCAGACAGCGACAGTGATGCTCCATATTTATTTACAGTCAGCTCAGGCAGCGATTGGTCAGTGTGGGCGTCAGTAGTGAGTCTGTCACTCAGAGGAAGGTTTAATGTAATCGATGGCGTCAGCTGTCATCCTTTGCTTGCGTCAAGGCCTTAGCAGTGAGACAGGCGGTTCCGGTGACAAACATTCATGTTTTATTGATCCAGGCAGAACACAATTAAGTCACCTTGGCCCGACACTGCCTAGCAGCCTCTGCCACACAATGGCGTGAAGAAGAAACGCTTCGATGCACTGATCTGATCGCTAATACCACGCAGAAGTGAGAGTGCCGGTTGTCAGTTTCTCCTGTTGAGGAATTACAAGGGAGACGGTGAAGCAATATCCATGTTTCCTGATATACGGTCTCATAGAAATCTGATAAATGGCAATGTATGCAAACATGTATGACATACAATTTCATATTAGAATTTCTCATATATAAAATGTCTTTGGTGTTGTGGTGGCACAGTGAGTAGCACGATCGCCTCACAGCAAGTAGGTCACTGGTTCGAGCCTCGCCATTTCTACGTGGAGTTTGCATGTTCTGTTACGTTAGGTGTGTGGTGACGAAGACAACGAGAGGTGAGGATCCAAGTGCAGTAATTTTAATAGAAGTCAGTAGGGCAACTTACAGGGCAAATCCAAATTCGTAGTCAAAACAGGCATGAGATCACAAGGCCTGGCGGCAGGCAAGAATAACAGGCAAGGGCTAAGGTCAAAACACAGACTAACAGGAACAAAGAAACGCGTTGTATGGTCACTAACAGATCGCAATACTCAGCAATGACTGTGTGCAAGTGTGCTGTTTATAAAGTGTGTGTAATCAGTCCAGAAGCAGCTTCAGCTGAGAGAGTCTAATCAGATGGTGACTTGGAGCAGGAGTGTGTGTGTGTGCTGCATGACTGGATTTGTAGTCCGGTAACAAGCAGATTTGTAGTTTATGGAATGTTTGTGTGTGTGTCAACCAGCGATCTCTGGTTGTAGATCGCTGGTGATCGTGACGTGTTCTCCCAGTGTCCGCGTGGGTTTCCTCCGGGTGCTCAGGTTTCCCCCAAAAGTCCAAAGATGTGGTATAGGTAAATTGGGTAAGCTAAATTGTCTGTAGTGTATGGGTTTGAATGAGTGCGTTTGGATGTTTCCCAGTGATGGGTTGCAACTGGAAGGGCATCCGCTGCTTGATGAGTTGGCGGTTCATTCCGCTGTGGCGACCCCAGATTAATGTAGGGACTAAGCCGAAAAGAAAATGAAAGAGTGAATGAATAACATGTGTCATATATTGAACGTATTTCAGAATCCAGCAAAATGGCCATTTAAACATTTTTTGGACCACCGAAATTAGAAATACAGTGGGTACTGAAAGTATTCAGACCCTCTTAAATTTGTTCTTTGTTATGTTGCAGCTCCTTGCTAAAATCATTTCATTAATCATTTTTCCCCCTTATTAATGTATACACAGCACCCCATCAAAACTGAAATATTACATGGTCCTAAGTGTTCAGACCATACCTGTCAACCCTTCCATTTTTTTTCCGGGATTCCCCCATATTTTACAGTTCTATCCCGCTATCATCCCGTAAAGATATTTTCCTGTATTTCTCCCGTATTTTCAGTCTTTCTCTGAATAAACATTAAAGAGTCTATCCGCCCTATACGCAACCTATACCGCCGAACCACCAGGGGCCGCCCCTTGCTCTTAAATGTGAGTCAGGTCTGTGCTTTCGGTTTATTTAGGCATGAAACACTTTGAAATAAATATAATAATGGCGAGATTCCCTTTCCTTTTCATTACAGGTGCCGTCAGTCCTCCTATGCAATCCTCAAAACATAATGCAGTGCATGACTGTCAGCTGACGCGCTCCATAGTGATAAACAGACACTGTTTCCCAAACGGATTCTTCACATGCGTTTTGAAGCGGAGCGAAAGTCTTGGTTTTGAGTGCGTGTTTGAACAGACACATAATTAATTATAAAAACATCTAAAGATGTCGATCTTGATGTTTTTTTTTCCAAACACAACTAATTTTGTCCTAAATGAGCATAAAACATTAGAAAAGCAATCGAATGCTTTCATTATAACGTTAGATGTGTGCATTGTTAAAGTGACACCCCTGTTATTTAATGTAATCAAACAATAAATCTAAATAAATGAGATTCATTCGTTGCTCTTTAATCAGAATGTGTGAGTTATACAGTGAGACAAAGATTCATTAGATTTGATAACTTGATTCTATTTCTTTATAATAGCTCATTTTAATGAGCTAAATGGTGTTATCCCTTATTTTGGTGGGCGTATCCCTTATTTTCACATCTCAATGTTAAAAGGTATGGTTCAGACCCTTTGCTGTGACACTCATATATTTAACTCAGGTGCTATCTGTTTCTTCTGACAATCTTTGAGATGGTTCTACACCTTCATTTGAGTCCAGCTGTGTTTGATTATACTGATTGGACTTGATTAGGAAAGCCACAAACCTGTCTATATCCGCTTGTTAAGTGTGACGTCACATGAAGCTGCTTCCGGGTCCAAGCGCTCTATCACACTGCATGGGGAGACTCGACAAATGATAATAATAAATGTTTACAAAGCGATCTAATACTTTCAAAAATCACAATCGCAATATATGTATCAATGTCTAATATTCGAAAGTGATTACATTTTTATAAATAGTTAAATATTGATGTCTGTGATGCAGCAAGTCCAGAGACTGTTGTGTACACCATGATTTTATATAAATTTAACTTTAATGTGTCATATGACTAAAAAGGGATAATAAACTAATATTTTCTCAATTCAAATGAGTAGCGGCTTGGACCCGGAAACAGTATTACACACGTCACCGATACGTCTTGACTTAACAAGCGGATAAGCTATACCTTATAGCTCACAATGCATGTCAGAGCAAAGGAACTGCCCAGGAGGTCAGAGACTGAATCGTGGCAAGGCACAGATCTGGCTAAGGTTACAAAAAAAATTCTGCTGCACTTAATGTTCTTAAGAGCACCTCCATAGAGCACCTCTACCTTTAAAGTTCCTCCATAATCCTTAAATAGAAGATGTTTGGGACAACCAGAACCCTTCCTAGAGCTGGCTGTCTGGCCAAAGATCACTTTGGCTGAGCTCCAGAGATGCATTTGGGAGATGGGAGAAAGTTGTAGAAAGCCAGCCATCACTGCAGCCCTCCACCAGTCTGGGCTTGATGAGAAATAACATTCACTGGTCTGATGACACCAAGATAACTTTTTAGCCCTAATTTCAAGCTGCATGTGTGAAGAAAACCAGATACTGCTCATCTTCTGTTCAAGACAGTCCCAACAGTGAAGCATGGTGGTAGCAGCATCAAGCTGTGAGGGTGCTTTTCAGCTGCAGGGACAGGACGACTTTACTATGAACTGTTGTGAAAGATGAATGCAGCCAACTATTAGGATATCCTAAACAAAAACCTTCTCCCGAGTACTCAGGACCTCAGTCTGGGCCAAAGGTTTATCCTCCAACAAGACAATGACCCTAAGCGCACAGCTAAAATAATAGAGTGGCTTCACAAACAACTCCGTGACTGTTCTTGAATGGCCTAGCCAGAGCCCTGACTGAAACCCTATTGAGCATCTCTGGAGAGACCTAAAAATGGCTGTCCACCAACGTTTACCATCCAACCTGACAGAACTGGCTCTGCAAGGAGGATTGGCAGAGGATCCCCAAATTCAGGTGTGACAACTTATACTCTGCGTACGAGCGGACGCAGCCATTTGAATCTTTTTTTGAATCCATTTGAGTCTCGAGACTTCCAGTCTCTATCACTTCCGTTGATTTTTAGACATTTAAAGGTCCACCAAACCCCCCTGTCTCAGCAGGGTGTTTTCACACCTACAGTCTGGAAAAGCTCAGGAAAGTGGGTGTGTCCAGCTCTGTTTAGTTGGGAGTGTCAGAGGAGGGAAAGAGGGAAGGTTTTGCCTAAAAATGGGAGTTTCCATTTGGGCACGCGCTGATTTTCAAACAGGCAACACTCAAACACAGACGCAGGGGGAGAAAGACAGTGACTGTTTACATTGACATCAGTAATCGAATTATTTGCCAAATTATTAATTTGTCAACTTTAACTGCAGTTTGGCACTTTCACTTTTACTCAGGAAGATTTCCTGCGTGTCCCTCGTGACAAACAAGATGTTAAATGTGAGTAACTGCTGGAGATTTAATGGAGTGTTTGATACTGCATGGCGTATGTTAGAAAAAAAACCTCCGCATTTCTCCGTAACTTAGATGCCCTCGGTAAGCAGCGTCAGAAAGCTGTGTGTGTTTAGATTATCCTGTCACAAAACGCAGCGAAAATTCTACACGACGGTAACTGTTTGATTAGGGTGTTTATATGTTTACACTCGGAGAGCAGCATTCTCTCACTTACCACATCTGTAGAGACAGGAAAATCAACACCAACTGGACCGCGACTGTTTTTTGTAAAGGAGACGAGCGGCAAATCGGGATTTCACCATTTCCAGATGCGGAAAGCTCTCGTGTAAGAATGTTCCTTACAAACGCAGTTCTGTCACGTGCACTGTAATCCACCGTGAGTCCAGTTGCGCTCACATATCGGGGAAATGAAAGCAAAACTTTCGTTGGAGCATGTTTATAAACACAACGCTGGCGACCTGTGTCTGCAAAAAATTCTTGTTCCACTTGTTTTGGCAACACATGGCTTCTCTCTGCCGTCTGAACATTGTAGCAGGTAAACAATCTTCGAAGCCATCGTGCATATTAATGAAGTTGCACCGCATACACAATAGAGCGCGCTGATTGGTTTGAACCAAGTCTCATGAATCAATGCCGCTCGCTCAGAGACGTCACGATGCACTCGCAGGTACAGACGTCCTCTCTCCACGCTAGAATACACACATGGATCTCATCGGCGTGACGCTGCTTCCAAAATTCGTTACAAATCAGAAGAACGAATTTGCTCGAAATAATGCAAAAACAACCAATTGTCTCTCTTTAGCGAAATATACCTGTCCTAATAGTTTATAGCAGTGTGGGACACATATATGACTGTCAACAGCTCAAAAAATGTGTTTTGGTGTTTCGTGACCCTTTAAAACAGCTTGTTTTGCTGCTTCATGTTGCAAACTGTCATTTCTTATTATATTATTCTGCTTTGTCTGTATAGTCATGCAAATACTTGTTTGTAGAGAGAGTAGTTTGGCCGTTTCTTTGCCATTTATTATTCCTAGTCATTTCTTCTTTAGGCTTCTGAATCGGAAGTTCTAAAACAATCGCAAAAACGGGCGCACTTCCACATTGAAGAATAACGTCAATTAGATCAAAATGGTGCTTCAACTAAATACTGAGCAAAGGGTCTGAATACTCAGATTCAGTTTTTCTTCTTTAATAAATCTGCAAAAATGTCAACAATTCTGTGTTTTTCTGTCAATATGGAGTGCTGTGTGTACATTAATGAGGAAAAAAAATGAACTTAAATTATTTTAGCAAATGTCTGCCATATAACAAAGAGTGAGACATGTAAAGGGGTCTGAATACTTTCCTACCCACTGTATTTACATATATGTTCAAATACATTTGTTATTTAACACATATATAATACTATAGGTAATATAAAACGTCACCAGCTTGTATGCATTTTCTGTTGTCGTGTAAAAAAAACTGCCAAAACGCATGAAAATACTTCAGTGTTTGAAAGCTGAAAGTGCTGTCTTGTAAGCAGCCCCTGAGAGTCAAACCACCTTAATATTAATGACCGAATGAATGAATCAGGAACTAGACTGAGTTAGTGAATGAATGATGAATGGATGTGGTGATAAATTAATTGTGTTTGCAAAAAGCACTCTGCTGTGTTTGAGAATGAAATTGCGTGTCAGAGATCAGGCGTTGACTGATGGACAACACTGGTGTTTCCTGTCAATTCAAGACCCAAAGTCACCCGATGACTGACAGCGCGGGGTCTGCAGAGGCTAATTTAGTTTTTTTATGACCCAAACCTTTTTTATCAGTACACAGACACTCATCTGAGGTCAGCTTTGAACGGCTACGTTTTGTTCTAAATCCCCATTTTTGGACGCCCTGTAGCTGTTCATTTGCAGTGTTTTCAATAGCAGAGGTTTATTTTTAGCGTTTCTGGCCGGTGTGTGTATCCGTCCAGTGCAGCTCTGCGGAGAGCCTCTGTGAAGTGAAACAATTGGAAATCCATTTGTCTTTTTCAGAGCTGTCAGAGGCGCAGGTCATCTCAAACAGAGATAAGCGAGGAGACATAAGCTGCTCTCCGGGATCTCTGCTCTCGGTTGGAGCCGCGGTACATCTGTAACGTGTGACGGCTTCACTTCCTGACAGCTCATCACTGCAGGGCAAAACTTCAAGCGTTTGCACATACGTTTACGCAATACATGAGGATGTTCATTGTCACTATTGACCTTATTTTGTGATGTGGAAGTGCGCTTGCGATTGTTTTTGAAATCCGATTAAGTTGCCTATTGGAGAAATGACTAGTTGCTCTGCAAACAAGTATGTTCATGACTATACATCTAAAAGTATAATCACATAATAAGACAAGATCCGTTTGTAACATCAAGCAGCACAACAAGCTGTTTTTGGTTAATGGAAGTGAATGAGAGCGGAAGTGTCGAGCCAAAAAGATTCCAATGGCTGTGCCTGCTTGTATGTGAAGAATAAGGTCAACACAGAGCCCCTTTAAAATACTGTCATAGTTTACTCCCCCTCACGTAATTCCAGCTTATACAACTTTGTCCACCCTATGAAATTCAGCAGGCTCCTATTTTGCTTGAACTCTAATGTTCTTCAGAATAGTTTAGGGTCTTCTTCTCAAATGAAGCAAATTCAATGCAGAATTTTAACGAAGTGCGCTTCCTCGGGTCTTCTTCATTAAAACTGAACCCAAGGTGCCGAGCTGATCAGAGCTGTGAGTGTGATGAAATCTTTTCTTCTGTAGAGCTTGGAGATGTGTAATGCTATCAGAGGATTCGTTAGTGTCCTTGTATCATTCAAACCTATTAAAAGTTATTAAAGGAGCCTGAAATTGTAGTGTCGTAGTGCAAGGTCATCATTCGTGAAGTATAACCAAAAAGACGACAATGTCTTTGCATAATTTGCCTCATATGGGGTTTAAAACATTCATACAATGCTACGATTTTAAAGAAACATGACTTAAGATACTAATTTAGACATTTTAGTCATTATCATACACCTGGCGCAATAAGGCGCAAGACGTGTATGGCGTGATTTGTTGCTATTTTCAGACCAGCACAACCCTAATTTTTACGTGTTGTGCCACATTGTTTAAATAATAAATCCATTTGCGCCACTTATAGACTCATGGGTGAGCTGACCTTAAAAGGAGGTGTGTTAAGGCGCATTGTTGACGCGTTGCTATTTTGAGGAACTGAAATAGACCGCACCATTGACCAACTGAAAGCTGGTCTGAAGTCTAGCGCAGAACACGTTAGTTTTGTGCCTATGCAGGTCCAAACGCTTACACATTGCTTAATACACACAGGATGTACAGCAACACACACATATCTTTGCACATGAACAAAATTTAAGTATTAAAATGTTACAAAAATGATTTTTCATTTTTCAGCTTAGTCCCTTTATTAATCTGGGGTCGCCACAGCGGAATGAACCGCCAACTTATCCAGTATATGTTTTACGCAGCGGATGCCCTTCCAGCTGCAACCCATCTCTGGGAAACATCCACACACACTCATTCACACTCATACACTACGGACAATTTAGCCAACTTGTCAATAGCCAACCAAATTCACCTGTACCGCATGTCTTTGGACTTGTGGGGGAAACCAGAGCACCCAGAGGAAACCCACGCAAACTCGGGCAGAACATGAAAACTCCACACAGAAATGCCAACTGACCAGGCCGAGGCTCAAACCAGTGGCCTTCTTGCTGTAAGGCGAACATGTAACTCACTACGCCACCGTGGCACCACAAAAATGATTATATTCTACATAAATATAAAAACCATGGCCTCTATGCCTCCTTCATGTCGGGGGGCATTTGTATAAAGCTATTATTATTAGCAGTATTATTTATTATATGTATATTTATATATTTTTTTAATAAAAGCAAGTTTAGATTTGTCCTCCTGTCGGGTTTTGGAGACGTATGCATCACTATATTGGGCATAATAATAGGACGTGTGTTTGGATGTAACTCTTTGGATATAACTTTTTGGATATTATTTTTGACCATACTTTGTTATTATTGTTAATTTATTAGTTTGCTAGAGATTAGTACTGATTTTAGAAAGAGGCTGAATGGAGGAGGCTCGTTCTTTTTCCTCTCGCTGCAGATGGTCTGTTTGACTGTTTTCTCGCTCAGTTTTTCCACTTACAAAGTCCGCCATGTAACTAACAAATGCACCATGGTGCGATGCAACTGACTCTTCAAGGGTATGGGAGATGAGACTCTGATTGGTTTAATGCACGTTATGCTCAAAACACACTCATAACTAATTAAAAGAATAAGCACAACCCTGTTAGACCATGCGCCGCAGCACAATGCATATTTTTCCATCCTTAAAATAGCAAAAGTAGATTCGGACATGCCCTTAATGCCTTTCCGCCATGCGCTACTTTGTGCCTTGATGGTTAAAATAAAGCCCATCATGTTAAAAGGAGAGTTCACAGGTTTCAAAATCTGAAAACTCAAAATCACAAAACAGTTTAGGTTTCTTTTTTTCTGTTGAAACGAAAAAAAAAAAAACATAATTTGAATAATGAGGGAAACCTGTAACCATTGACTTCCATAGTATTTTTTTCCTTCTATGGAAGTCAATGGTTACTAGTTTTTAAAATTATTTCATTCATTCATTAATTCATTTTCCTTCAGCTTAGTCTCTATTTCAGAGGTTGCCACAGCGGAATGAACCAGCGAAGGGCAGCCGATGCCCTTCCAGCCACGACCCAGTACTGAGAAACACTCATTCACACACACACATACACAATCATACACTACGGCCAATTTAGTTTATTCAATTCACCTATAGCACATGTCTTTGGACTGTGGGGGAAACCGGAGCACCCAGAGGAAACCCACGCAAACAAGGGGAGAACATGCAAACTCCACACAGAAATGCCAACTGGCACAGCCAGGACTCGAACCAGTGACCTTCTTTCTGTGAGGCAATCAGTGAGCCACCATGCATCCATGCCGTCCTAACATTATTTCTAATAACTTATTCTACTTTCAACAGTAAAGCAAACATAGAATGGTTTGAAATCACTTTATTGTGAGTAAATGTAAATTTTTGAGTGAACTATCCCCTTAATCCTTTTCATTTATTCTGCAGAAAACGTGTGATGAGCTTTAGATTTAGTTTCATCTTCAAGGAAACAGCAACACAGTTTGATGTGAAAAAGTCTTTCAGTATAAAAAAAGCATCAAGGACTTATTTTTTGGAAAGATGGAGGAAAAAAAGTGCTTTCATGTACACGATATACATAATGTTGCCATGGATTTTCACTAATGCTCATCTCAATCCCTGATACGCCACTTTATTATGGTGGAATCCAGGATAAATGCATGCAAAGAGAGCTTTAGACAACATCTTCCAGAAAGACGACTTTTTAGATTTGGCCTCGACCCCATTAATTACATCAGTCTGATACAATTGCAGGCCAAATTGATCCTTTTGAAGAAGACATTCCACTTTATCAAATGCTTTATGAAGACGTGATCACAGCAGGGTCATTCTGCTCGTTCAAATTTGCCATCTTAAATAGGCATCTGAAAGAAAATAGGTAAAGTCTTGTCTTTTGTCTTAAAGGGAAAGTTCACACAAAAATGAACATTTCTTCACCATCTCCTCACACTCAAGTGGATTTTTCTTTCTTCTGTTTAACATGAGACAACATGTTCTGAAGTATGTTGCGAAAAAAAAAGCTATTAATATTCATAATAAAAGCAAAAACACTAGTAGTCAGTTTCTGTTTTTTTTACCAACATTCTTCAAAATATCTTCATTTGTGTTCAACAATAAAAAAAAAAAGAAACTCAAACATGTTTTAAACTAGTCAAGGGTGAGTACATGATGGAAAATTTGTAATTTTGGGGTGAACTGTCCCTTTAAGACTGGTTAAAACTATAGGAGTTTAAGCCTGAATTGTCCATGTGTACTAATTTGGAAATAATATTATTGGTTCAGATGTTCAGCTTGGATTATTTGGTATGTCATGCCCTGATGGGATATATAGAATGCCGTGATGATATAAAAGTTTAATGATATTTCACAATGCACATAATAAAGAGGCACTTTGTACAGTATGTTACTGTACTAATATGTTCCCAAATAACTGTGAATGACTAAATGACGCTCACTGATGCACCAGAAGGAAACACAAGCTATTAAGAACTTATGTTCACTCGGGGGTGAAAACTTTAAAACAGAATGAAAATGTCCAAAATGTACTTTGTTTTGAAATCATGATTGTTTTCCCTTTAGTGCTGCCCTTCAGAAATAACTTCAAGAGTTCACATTTAGCTGATGATTGATTATAAAGCTTGTTTGGCATGCTGTCCCGGGAGAGAGCCCTGAGATATTAAGATCCTCGAGCCCGGGGCTCCCTCCAGTTTGCAGGGCAAAAGGGGAGTTTGAGCTCAGGTAGATCTCAAGAACTCCTCTGCTGTTTGAAGCTAGAGAGCAGTTAGGGATGGTTATGAATATATAACTACTTACTACGTCTATAGTGCCGATTTGGATTAGTCAATTAACTTAAGTTGCATGTTTTTGGATGGTGGGAAGAAACCGGGGAAACCTGTGAACATGTGAACTCCACACAGAAACGTCGACTGGCTTTGGAAAGACTAGAACCAATAACATTCTTGCTGTGGCGCAACAATGCTAACCACTGGGTCGCTGTGCCACCTAACTAGGAATGGAGGAGGAGTAGGTAAGGAAGGGGGGATTCTGAAGATACTGTTTCAATTTACTATAACCTTTTATGTCAAGCTGCTTATACACAACCTACATTGTAATAATGTAAAGTAACACTATACAAAAAAAAGGTAAATTGAATTGAATCCTTCACAACAAAGATGACTATAGTGTGGAATTTAGTTTATTTATGGAGACTTAGGAATCGTCTGATTGGTGAATCATAAATTGGAGAATGCAGGGCCAGCCACGAGCAATCATATGCCTGTGATCCTCTCGAAATTAGTTTATAAGTAAACTTTACGAAAATACTTGCATGTTTCCTGGAAGAGAAATTAAGTGTAATTTACCTTGATCTTCAGATGTGAAAGATTCTCACCCCTCAGCTTTTAATGCCTTTTATTTCTTCTGGAGCATCGGTAAGGGTTAAAGGGTCCCTCAGTCTCCCTCAGAGTGATAAGATGGATCTCACAATAATACCGTCACTGCTGGAAAGGGATCACATGTGCAAAAGATGCTAAAAAAACTAAAGAATCTGCAGGGCATGGAGAATTTTTTTGAGAAGAAAGGCAGTCAGTTTAACTGTTCAGTATAAACAAGAGACTAATGGACAACCATCACAAAGCAAAAATCAACAACAAATCATCTGAGTCCTCTGGAAGCCAAGCACAGTATATATAAACCAGGATATGTAACCGTTTGCAGGGGGTTATTTTTAATCAATTCAGCTATGTTTTTGTCTTGTGAACTACATGTAAACGTCTTTTATCTAAAACATCACTAAAACAGTAATAAACAAAAAAACATGCATTTTTTTTTCGAGCTCTCTTCAAAACTCCTGTATGATCTCTCTTGTCGGATCTCTCTTTTGTTATAATTCTCCACATTTGAACAGACTCTGAATGGGTTATTAAAACTTTCAAGCACAACCGTAAACCGTAATGGCAAAACTTTTATCCAACAATTCAATTTAATATCTCTGTACAACATTTACATTGAACATAATGATCTTTGTGGGTGCCACGGTGGTGTAGTGAGTAGCACGTTCGCCTCACAGCAAGAAGGTCGCTGGTTCGATCCCCGGCTGGGCCAGTTGGCATTTCTGTGTGGAGTTTGCATGTTCTCCCCGTGGTTGCGTGGGTTTCCTCCGGGTGCTCCGGTTTCCCCCACAGTCCAAAGACATGCGGTACAGGTGAATTGAGTAGGCTAAATTGTCCATGGTGTATGTGTGTGGATGAGAATGTATGGATGTGTTTCCCAGAGATGGGTTGCGGCTGGAAGGGCATCCACTGCGTAAAACAAATGCTGGATAAGTTGGCGGTTCATTCCGCTGTGGCGACCCCGGATTAATAAAGGGACTAAGCCGAAAAGAAAATGAATGAATGAATAATGATCTTTGTATTTAATATAAAGTTAGTCACACTTTACAATAAGGTTCCATTAGTTAATGTTAATTACTGTATTTGCTAATGAAAGATTACAAATTTCTTTATATATAT
>CAIGQQ010003388.1:2095340-2121293 GCA_903798035.1 Danio albolineatus | reverse complement strand
TATATATATATATATATATTACATGGTAAAATACATTCTGAGAAAGCCTTTATGTGAAATACAGTTTCATGTCTCCAAAGTAATGCAAATTGTCAATTTCAAAGCGTTGCTACATCTATTGTCTAAAGCCCTGCTCACACTGTGAGATTTCAGCCCTGATTTTGACATCAGAGACAAATTTGGGAAATCCTAAAAGATTCTTACTTTTAGAATCTTGCATACTAGACATGTTCACAGACAGCTGCTTGGTGCCCGTTTCGATCAGATTTTTCCTGCAGTTCTGGCAGTGTCAGAAGATTTCAGACACTTTTCTGCAGTGTGACAACGGCTGTGATGAGCATCAATCCAAGAACCAATTGGAGCACAGAGTTTGATGACGCAATCCATACGACAATTCAAATGACCACGGGGAAATATCAAAACTGTTTTTTCTTCCTGGTTTTATTATTGAGGCGTGCTGTGTGCAAAATTGCCGCTACAGATTGTTTATGTTTGCTGTGAGGAATCATTTCAGAACGCGGGACAGTGAAAGTGTCACGGGTGGATGACGTCAAACTCCAGGGGTGTTTTCTTTTGTGTTTAGAGCGTCTTCATTGTCCTTCAGTCTGACTTTATGACAGCTGAGATGTAACAGTGTGACATTTGAGCCGTGTGCATGCAGTCTGACATGCTGCAATCGTTCAGGATTATCAAAAAATCGCATAGTGTTGAGGCCCGTGCACACCCATGCACACGTTTAACGCCTCGTGACTAAATAAAGGGCGCCAATGTAATCGTGCACATCAACGCGCAAAACGGCAGGCACAAAAGCATCATTATTAAAGAAACGCCTGATGCTCTTTTTCTTTTTTTTTGACGCACCACATCAAAACCTTCTCCACCAATCAGATTGGCACTTTTGTTCACGTGTACGGAGCTGCTGAAGTTACAGTAAACTCCCCTTGGAGGCGCGTTTTAATTATACATTTAATGTAGGCTATAGAAAGTAAAAGTAGCCATACCCGACACCTAAAATGTGTCTTGCAACTCATATTCATACAGCAGCATTCAATAAAAGATTAATAAAATTATTCTGCGTTAGGCTAAATCTCATTCAATCATTTAATTTCTACTACGTTTCAACAGTTATTAGTCGACTTATATAGTCGACTAGTCTATACAAGCCATAGAGCACACATTGCTTTGCACCCTATAAACACAATCAAGCCTTAATATACACTCTGGACCAGCCCTTTAATGTTAGTTGATGAAAATAAGGTTGTTCATCGTTAGTTCTTGTTAACTCACAGAACTATGAACTAATGCTCACAAACACAACTCTGGATCATAAGAAAGCATTAGTAAATGTTGAACTGTGATTAATAAATGCTGTATAAGTGTTGTTCATCATTAGTTTAGGTCAGTAAATACATGGATAAACATTATCTATTGTAAAGTGTGACCAAAAGTTTTCTGGTGAGTTGGTTTAGGGGAAACATAAATGGTTTTGAATAAGAATTGAAAGTGTGTGTGTGTGTGTGTGTGTCTTTCCACAGAGTGATGGGCTCTGGGGAGACGCCCATTCTGATCGTCGGCAACAAGCGTGATCTTCAGCGAGGTCGCGTCATCCCTCGACACAGCGTGTCTGACTTAGTCCAAAAGAGCTGGAAGTGCGCATACGTGGAGTGCTCTGCCAAGTTCAACTGGCACATTTTGCTGCTGTTTGGAGAGGCTCTGCGCAGCGTGGGTTGTGTCCGCTGCAAACACATCCACGCCACCATCCGTTTCCAGCGGGCGCTCAGGAGAGAGCGATGCGTCCTAATGTGAGGCCGCACTTCCTCTTCTGCGCCGCTGCTTTTGAAGCGGTTTATGGGATCTGTATGGCTGTGGATAGTTAATGTTTGGGCAGCTGGAGGAGCTGTGATAACCCGCTTGCCAAGGAATTTCACATTTGGGATTTGAACTATGGATAGACAGATGTGGGGGTCTTAAAACCAGGAGTTGCCCTGTTGTTTCATTACCTAAAGCCTTCAAGTTGATGTCTCCGCTTTTTGGGCTTGAAGAACACAACCGACATCTCTGCCTCTTGTCTTAGAAATCCAAACTGCCAAAAAAGCCGAAGGTGACAAAAATCCGCTTAAAGGGATAGTTCACTCAAAAATGTTCATTTACTCAACATTAAGTGGTTTCAAATGTTTATAAACGTTAAATGTTTTGTTGAGCACAATAGAAGAGATTTCGAGGAATGTTGGAAACCGTTAGCTGTTAGCCAACTGTTTTGTGCGCATTTTTAAATTGTGCATAAAAAAACTTTGTACTACACAACTGAGTTGGATAAACTACACTACATGACAAGATTCTTGTCGCCTATATCCAACTTTTAGGAACAACAAATAATAACTTGACTTCTAGTTGATCATTTGGTATCAGAAGTGGCTTATATGAAAGGTAAAGGCCTCTAGATTACGCTTAATTTACCAAAATGAAATATGATCATGACTTGATTTTTCATTATTTAATTAGGACGGTAAGGTCTGACTTTGCTTAGACTGAAGTCTTGTCAATTAACAGAAATAATGTCCAGTATAGAATATAAAGTCATGGTGCAGTGGAAAAACAATATTGTGTATGACTCCCATGAGCTTGGAGGACTGCATCCATACATCTCTGCAATGACTCAAATAACTTAATAAAATCATCTGGAATGACAAAGTAGGCTGAAGTATGAGAAGGACCGCTATCCTGCTGAAAAATCTGCCCTCTCCTGTGGTTTGTAATGTAATGGGCAGCACAAATGTCTTGATACTGTACCTCAGGCTGTTGATGTTGCCATCAACTCTGCAGATCTCTCCCATACTGAACGTAACCCCAAACCATGACTTTTCCTTTACCAAACTTGACTGATTTCTTTGAGAATCTTGGGTCCGTGTGGGTTCCAGTAGGTCTTCTGCATTATTTGTGATGATTGGGATGCAGTTCAACAGATGATTCATCAGAAAAGTCTACCTTCTGCCACTTTTCCAAATGATCAACTAATAGTGAAGTTATTATTTGTTGCTCTTACATCTGGGATCAACGACAAGACTTTTAAGTCTGTGTAAGGTAGTGTAAAATAGAAACACATTTACACAAGAAATTCCAGCAAGCTAATCAGGATTTAGTTTGATTTTGATCCTGTGATAAAAGAAATATACTCAATAGAACGGCATTAGTGGACAAACCAGCAGACCGACCACATTGTATACGATCTGAAATGTTGTTTTGGTCATTCTAAAATCCCTCAGCCGAATTCTCTCATCAAAGTGGTTCAGTATCATTAACTCCCAGAACACCGACTGAGGCTTCCATAGTAGGAATACTGTGCAAGTCAACGGTTGTTGATTTCCAACATTCTTCAAAATGTCTTCGTTTCAGAAAAGAAGAATCGGAACAAGTAGAGGAGTAAATAATGGCAGAATGTTCAGTTTTGGGAGAACTATCCCCTTAATGTCGCAGCACATGGGTTTCTCTGTGGTTTTGAGGATTTGCTTAAGGATCTTCAGGTACCTGCCAGCAGATGTGTGTCCCAGCTCAGGTGCCATACGCAGGCACTTATTGTGCAATACACAACACAAACCATACCAAGAGTCTGTCATTTGGATATTTTCCTTGAATAAAGGGATAGTTCACCCAAAAGTAGTATAGTTTATGGATGTGCTCACACTTCAAAACAAACATTACATATGTGGTGTTATATATGTGGTCCTGGTTGGCTTGGCATTCACAGTTTTGGTTTCCATGTGTTCTGTGTCTTTGGTCTGCTCCTCTTATTTGGTGCACTGTAAAGAAATGCTGGGTTCAACACAATCGATTAAGTTAACTTATTCATTTTAAGTGGATTGAACGTGAAACAATTAATGGGCACTTTATTTTGATGGTCCGTTAGTTACATTGCATCTACCAACTAATTCTCATTATATTGTAAGTAGACTGTTATGGCCCGTCTCCACTCAGTGGTACGGTACGGTATGGTTCGGTACGCTTTTAAGGCCGTTTCCACTAAAAGCATACCGGACCGTACCCTACCACTTTTTGGTCACCCTTTGCAAAGGGTACCAAGGGTGACCAAAAAGCCGAGCTAGACCCGCAGCTGAACGCACAACTGAACGCTATTGGTTTACAGAGATACGTCATTTGCTCGCGCAACAAGCCAGAATGAAAACAAAGGACCCGCCATGTTTAATACACAGCCGGGAGACAATACACCGAAATAATATAAACATAAAATAACGAGCCAGGGTCAACCCTAGCTCAAACAAACCTTGTCGTCTTGAACAGCCACAAAGCCAAGAGAAGAGCAGATTCTCCCTTGTGCCCCGTAGTTTTTTTACGAGACCGTCTGAAGAGCGAGCGGTTTCGCTTTCTCACGTGCGCGTCTATATCTGAAATAACAAACTTCTTGACCTGATGATAATAACGTGCGCTTGATTATTGACGTGCTTTTGAAACCTGATCCTTTCAGAAACAGACAAATGCGAGACTGACGCGTGCAAACTCAAAGGAGAAGCCAGGAAAAACAAAGAAGCAAATTATTAATTCAGCAAACATGAAGAAACTGCTGCATTTAACTATTATCATCATCACCTTCTGGACTATTATGAACTCGGAATGACGAAATTACTCTCTAACAGAGGTTACATGTGCTGGTGAAGATTAAAGATTCAGATGAGAGGTTTGCACTGACTGTGGGCTAGATTTTGTGTTGTTTTTGAACCTAAATAAGGCATAAATGTCTGCTGTGTGTAGTTTTTTTGTAATAGGTAACACATCGGAGACTGTAAGGGGCTGTATGTGTTCATATATGCTGCATTTATTTATTTATTTTATATAATCGCGGACAGTAGGCTATTTCGCATCATTGATCTAGTTATAATCAGATCATGCTTATTGAAAGGTTAGTAATGAACATTTATACACCAGTATTTGTGTGTATAATAAAGCCTCTGTTTTGTGAGAAGTGCTTCTCGTATGATATGTGAACGACCCGTTCAGCTTTACTGTAAACATTTCCTCGAGCAAAAGTGACGTCGACTGAAACTTTCTGTCGTACACCAAAAGAGTACCCTTTTGCAGTGGAAACGCAAGCCTGATAAAGGTGACCCGAACCGACCCGTACCGTACTGTACCACTCAGGGGAAACGGGCCATTAGGTTGGGGTTAGGGTTGGGCTTAGGGCTAGGGTTAGTGTAAATTGAGATGTACTTGCAAAGTTTCTTACAGTCAGTTAAATTTTTGTTGAAGGAGCAGTGTCAGCAGATATTAAGCAGACAGTCTACTAATACTCTAATGGACCGTCAAAATAAAGTGTTACCCAATTAATGTGTCCCAAAAAACACACAAGAATTGTTTCAGTTCTTTTGGTTTTATTGAAACCAAACCTCCCAAGTGTGAACACGCCACATTCCAAATTTTAAAGCTTTTGTTTCTGCGTTTCATATTTTCCATGCAGTTCCATTAAATGGGGACTTTAAATAGTATGCAAAACTAACATACCTTATAAAAACATAAACCATATCGCTCAGAAATCTTCTGATAATTTGTGACAGAAACTGCTGCATGATTATTGTGCTGGTCATGTTTGTTACCAAATTACAAAAGAATAATGAGCTGCCAGTAATATATTTTACAGATTTATTGCAACAATAATAGAGATAAAGGTTATTTAATGACATGAGTGGTTCCATGAAGAACCTTCTAAAGCATGCCCAAAGTAGGGCCTATTGTAACCTTTGATTTGGATTACCATCCCATCTGAGAGGAGCGTGAGTATGATGGAGAGGGTTGGGGCAAATGAGAGATCGTCATTTCTAATTTGACGTAAACCTTTTTGTTTGTTTTATTGCTGAGCTACAAAAAAACAAATTAAATTAAATGTAAATGAATTAGATTTTTTTAAATGTAAATACTGTTACTTGACAGATAGAGGACTATGCAGAAGACATCGGCAAGCAAATCAAGCCAAAGACTAGTGTAATTTTGTTATAGACCCTTTTCGCATTTCCGTGTTTCTCAGTAGCGGAAGTCGTCATAGTTGGGAAAAATTAGAGCGCAGTGAATGGGAGAATACAACCAATAATTTTTTTACAATCTTATTTGCTCAAATAATAAAAGAAAAACTCCACGATGATGTTATAAAGACTTTAAGAAAAAGGAAAAAAATCATGTGAGATTGATGACAGCAGCCAGAGGGGAGAAAAACGTCTAATTTACTCTCCTGCCCCATAGACACTGCATTAGAAATGCCTCGCACAAGCGGTAACTCGTTTTTTGTGATTTAAAGCAAAGATGATATAGTACATACATAAATGCATATAAATGTTCATATGTTTTTTTTTTTTTAAATCTGAATATTAAAAACTTTCATGGATTTAAGATTATGATGACCGTTAAACGCATCATAACAGGCTTGTGAAAAGGGTCCATAAATTAGATTTTGTTTTTACTGTAATAAGTTCATTATAAAATGTAAAAAAAAAAAACCTGTAGTAGTTAAAATTAAGCAATGTTTTAGTAATTTTTAAACATTATTAAATAAATTAGGAAATTACTCATGGTAAATTACCACACCTATATTTGCCTTCAGCCCATCTGCCTCAATCAAGTTTGGTTTTTGGCCCTTCAAAAGTTTGGGCAGCCCTGTTCTAAAGGGATGGTTCCCCCAATAATGAAAGTTTCTTCACTATTTACTTTGTTTCTTCTGTTGAGCGTATTGACCTCTTACACCCAGTAATAGCAGTAAAAATCTCACAAATTAACGGAAGCTAATTTACCAGTACTTTAACAAGGGCCAGTTCACACATGATCTCTTTACATGTGCAATTTACCAGTGATTTCTGCAAAGGTCTGTTCAATATGTGTGGAACGGGCTACTGATATCCATAGTAGGAATAAAAATACTATGGAAGTGGCTGCTGTTACATTTATAAAAATATACCTTTTGTTTTGAACAGATTTGGAGCAAGTGGAGGATGAGTTAATGATGATGAATGTTCATTGGATGAACTATCCCTTTAATGTTTATAAAACCTTTACATTCCACTTGAAGGTTTAGTCATTGTTTCATGCTCTTGTCATTTACTCATTTTATATTTGTTTCTTTGTTTAAATATGTTTATATTCCCATTTGATTTGTATACTTTTCAAATATAAAAGTACTACGTTTGTTTATCATCTAATATTTATATTTGATTTGATTTCAGTTACAAATATATATTGTAGTGTTTGGTTAACAACACCAACACTGGTGCAGAAGTTGTGTGGTGAATCCCCATTGAAACATTAAGTTGTTCAGTTTTTGAACATTGCAATTTCTTGTAACAGAGAAAGGCAGAAAGATTAGTCAATTATGACAGATTTCGATCTATCCCTTTAGAGCAGAGATGCCCAAACTAGGGCCCGTTGGCCAAAGTTGGCCCACAGTAACTTTTGATTTGGCCCTCCATCCCATCTAAGAATAGAGGGAGAATGATGGGAAATTATGGGGGGACAGCCTTTAACCAAGATTATCATTTCTAATTCAACATAACTTTTGTTTTTTAACTAGTGAGCTACAAAAAGCAAACTGAAATTAAACGTTTCAGTTAAATAATGTGGACATCGCAGAAGACATCAGCAAGCGAATCAAAGCAGAGTGTGTTTTTAGTGTTATCAATGGGATTGCTCATGTTTTTTCTACTGTAAAACATTCATTGATTCTAAAATGTACAAAAATGTATAATTATTAATACAATTAAAGTACTTTAAATGTATTAAATTATAGCATTAATTCAATTATATAATGAATTATAATGATAAATTAGGAAATTACATGGACAACTTTACAGTTTGGTATAATTATCTCCGGCCCACCACCCTCAATCAAGTTTAGTTTTAGACCCTTCATACAGTATGTAGTAGTTTGGGCACCCCTGCTTTAGAGGAATACTCAATTTATTTATTTATTTTTTTTGGAAATAGGCTTATTTTACTACTTCCCTAGAGGTTAAGCTTATTCGGCTAGTTTTCCAGTCTGACAGGAGCACTTTTAGCTTAGCATAAATCATTGAATTGGATTAGACCATTAGCATCTCGCTTGAAAAATTGAAAAACCTTTTAAAGCTTGACTCTTCTGTATTTACAAAATGTACTGTATGTCTTGGAACTATATTCTCATTCCAGCTTATTAATCAAAGATCTTTGTTGCCGTACCATGGCTGCAGCAGGTGCAATCAATGATATTACACAGATTCTGACTTGTGGTCCTGGGGACTATTTCTTTTAATGTAATATGTGTAATGTGTGGGCTGCAGCCATGCTCAAGAGTCAAGCTTTAAATAAGAAAATTATCGAAACTCTTTGGTCGTTTTGGAGTTAGATGCTAATGGTCTAATCCGATACAATGATCTATGCTAAGCTAAAAGTCCCCCCTACCAGACCCAAAGATCATCTAAATGGATTAAAAAATGGTAAAAATCAAGAGTTTACGATTGACTGTCGACTGACTGACTGACTGACTGACTGACTAGCCTGGTCTCACAAGAAAACGTAAGTATTTTACGTTTTGCCAGTTTAGTGGCTAATTCATATGAATTCGTACGAGTTCAGTCATATGAAAACATACGATTTAAAAAAGGAGGCGTGGCACCCGACCCCACCCCTAAACCCAACCGTCACTGGGTGATGAGCAATCGTACTAAATTGTACGATTTAGATCGTACGACTTCATACGAATTGGCCACTAAATCAAAAGTTACGAATTGCCGTGAGATAGCATTGGACTGACCCTCTCTCCCCCTTCCCAAAACTCAACCAATAGTGTTTTCAAAAGCACTGATTGACCATCCCAGCCTCTTCCCTAAAACCAACGCAGTGTTTTAAAAAATTATCCAGAAAAAGAAAACCCCCTGACTTTTACCACGTTTTCAGAGTTTACCACATTCTCGCCCTGATATTTACCTGTTTATTTCATTTTTGAGCTTTTGTTTTCGTCTTACCTGCTTTCTGGAACCGTTCTTTACCGGACTCGAACAACGTTGTCGTGGTCAACTCCGCTCTGCGTCTCAAGTTTGCCGACATACATTTCGAGCTACTGGACAAACTGGTAACAGCATGAAAACCCGTCCATATGGAGGTAAGCGGTCAGCTGGTGGGTGAGAAAAGGAACAGTGTCATACCGCCCCCTAGCTTTCGTTTTAAAGACGAAATACAGCTTAGTTTTAAAGATGAAATTTGAGCTTTTGTTTTCGTTTTACCTGCTTTCTGGATTGTTCTTCACCAGACTCGAACCCCGTTGTCGCCAACATACATTTCGAGCTACTGGACAAACTGGTAACAGCATAAAAACCTGTATATATGGAGGTAAGCGGTCAGCTGGTAGGTGAGAAAAGGAACATCATACCGCCCCCTAGCTTTTCTTTTAAAGATGAAATGCAGCCATACATACTTCTGGCTATATAATTCGCGTTCTCCAGAAATGTATATAGGGCTGTGTTTCCAGAATGTTGATGTTATTAGCCATCTTAAGCAACTGAACAAATATATATAATAATCTAATATATTTGAACATTTCTGTATATATATAAACTTGTATCTCATAATTTGCACGTATTTCCATAAATCAGACTTCTATGTGGGGCAGTTGGGACTGTGCTGTCGAAGCATACTACTGTTCACTAATCCTCAAATAATCAAGAATTATTTTCATTTTATTTGATGCTGTTATTCTTAATAATTGGATGAGATTCAAGGTAATCCCGCAAAAAAAATAAATCAGAATTTAATCTTTTTATCCACAAAATTGAGGTCCTCGGAGTATCATGCTCTCGAGGATCACCTTCAAAGTGTTTCTCTTCTTGACAAGAGTCTGGGGATGTTAAAGCAGGATGAAAGGGGCCCGGGGTTGAAGGGAGGGAACAAGGAGAAGGAAGTTGCAAGGGAGCACAGCTGCTGTAGTGTGACAGACTGCACTTCCGACGAGGCTATTATTAGCTCCAGACTCATGCCAAGAGTTATTTATATAAACCAGCAGCAGAAAAACGCTGAAGCACAAGGTGACTTGAAAACACCAAGGAAGAAATGCTTTATAGCTTGGTGACAAGAATAAACAGCACACAAGGTCAAAACCTTGTTTAGAGCAGGCTGCAAAATGTAAAAACATTCAAAACTAAGGTCCCACTTTATATTAAGTGTCCTTAACTACTATGTACTTGCATCAAAAAAATAAATACAATGTACCTACTGTGTTCATAATGTATTGCAGAACACTTGTGGTGCTCTTGAGTCGGGATAGAGGTGGGGTTAAAGGGCCATGAAACCCCCAGTCTCAGCAGGGTGTTTTTACACCTACAGTCTGGAAAAGCTTAGGAAAGTGGGTGTGTCCAGCTCTGTTTAGGTGGGAGTGTCAGGGGAGGGAAAGAGTGAAGGTTTTGCATAAAAATGGGAGTTTCCATTTGGGCACGCGCTCATTTTCAAACAGGCAAAACAAACAGCAGGGGGAGAAACACAGTGACTGTTTACATGGACATCAGTCATCCAATTATTTGCCAAATTATTAATTTGTCGACTTTAACGGCAGTTTGGCACTTATACTTTTATCCAGGAACATTTTCTGCATGGAGCGTTTAATACTGCGCGGCGTAAGCGAGAAATAAAAAACCCTCCGCATTTCTCGGCAACTCAGATGCACTCGGTAAGCACCGTCAGAAAGCTGTGTGTGCATACACTATTCTGTCACAAAATGCGGCGAAAATTCTACACGAAAGTAGAATAACGTGCTGTAAACTCAGTAACAGTTCCAATCATTTTGACTAAAATGGTCTGTCTTTAAACACTGAAAGAGTCCTGCTGAAGATACGAACTAACTTTGCCTCTGAAAAAACAAACAAAGAGCACTGATCGCTTGCCATATCTGTAGTGGCATGTGTTTTAAAAGGAGACGAGCGGCAAATCCCGATTTCACCATTTGCAGACGTGGAAAGCTCTCGGTTGAAAAAAAAAAAAAAGGTTTCTTACAGGAGCATTTCTGCTGCGCTCACGTGGGAGTCCAGCTGCACTCTCATAGCGGAAATGTAAGCATTGCAGCGCATAAACACAACACTGGCGACCTGTGTCTCCAAACAAGTCTTCTTCTTCCACTTGCTTTGGCAACACAACGTGGCGTCTCTCTGCCGTCTGGACACTGTAGCAGGTACAAACAATCCTCGAAGCGATCATGCATATTAATGAAGTTGCACCGCGTACACAATAAAGCGCGCTGACTGGTTTGAACCAAGTCTTTTTCATGAATTAATGCTGCACGCTCAGAGACGTCACGATGCACTCGCAGGGACAAACATCCACTCTCCACGCTGGAATACACACATGGATCTCATCGGTGTGACGCAGCTTCAAAAATTTGTTTCAAACCGGAAGAACGAATTTGCTTGAAATAATGCAAAAACAACCAATTTTCACTTTTTAGTGCAATATATGTGTCCTAATAGTGTTTATAGCAGCGTAGGACACATAAATGACTGTCAACAGCTCAAAAAAATGTTTTTTGGTGTTTCGTGACCCTTTAAGGACAAGTTTGGTGGTATCGGTACACTCTCAGAAATAAAGGTACAGGAGCTGCCACTGGGGCTGTCCCTTTTCAAAAGATACATATTTAAACCTGTAGGGTCCATAATGGTACCTCAAATGTACTTTTTAGGTACATTTGGGCACTAAGATGCACCTTTGAGGTACCACTGTTGACTCTTTGGATACAAATATGTATCTTTTAAAAAGGTGCTGCCCCAGTGACAGCTCCTCTACCTTTATTTCTGAGATTTAAGGGTGGGTTAATGTGAAAGGGATGGTCAACAGTGTATTTACAAATGTAATTACAGATATTAATTACAGATGTAATTACATGCAGGTATTTAATCAAGCATAAGTACAATGTAAACACAGGTATTTACATAATAAGTACCTGGTAACTAATTGTTAATGTCTTTGTAAGTACATATTAGTTAAGGCCACTTAATATAAAGTGGGACCAAAACGGAATCTGAATATAGACATGCATTTTGATATTCAAAACACTCACGTGGCTTTTATTTAAAGTCCTCATGAACTGGAAGCTGTGACCGATTTTATTTCTGTATTGTGACACAGTTCCTAGAGAAACGGAATTAAAGGGTCAAGACAACCTGGAGTACTTTTTTTTTTTTTTTTTGATTTGTGTGTGTTGAGCATCAGTTAGGACAACATTAGCACCTGTTAGCTTTAACTGTGGGGAAAACTGGATAATTTTGAGCTTTTGTCAGCTAATTTCATCTTCCTTCTAATTACAACTCCATTGTCTTTGTCACACACCGTTACAGAGTCTGCACGGAACGGGTTGTACGTGTTTGTTTCCATGATCCATGGGGTTTGTTGCATGTTTTTCCCCTATGATTCTGTCAGGTCCGATACAGTAAAGCTGTTGGTTTGCAGCAAGCATTTTTATCAGGAGAGCTGTATGAGAATTGGAGAATGGCGGCCATTGAGACACATTGCTTAAATATCCGTGCTGCTGTGTTCGCCTATTTTTAGGTTTAATATAATTTTTGGGGTTAAACGAAATCGGTGACGTAGCACGAATCTACTAGTGGAGTGATGACGCGTCAGTTTCTCATTATTATTCATAGCGGAGTTCTCTTATCCTATGAGAAGACCCTGCTTCTTAATTATTCATGAGAGCACGCGCTTTCTGAAGGCAAGTCCTGCCAAGCTGAGACCCAATGACTGGGTGAGACCGCGTCTGTCGCGATCACCAGCGATCTCCTCAGTCAGAGATCGCTGGTTCACACACACACTTCCGGGAACTACAGATTGGCTAAAGGACTACAACTCCAGTCATGCAGCGCACACACACACACTCCTGCTCCATATCACGACTGATTGCATACACACCACTGGAAGACCGTCAAAGACTGATTACACTCACTACATAAGCAGCACAAACACACACGGTCATTGCTTAGTATTGTTTGCTGTATAAGTGACTCTACAACGCGTTTTCTTTGTTCCTGTTTATCCGTGTTTTTGATCTTAGCCTTGTTATCTGTTTATCCTTGCCTGCCGCCAGCCTTATTGACCTTCCGCCTGTTTTGACTACGATTCTGGATTTCCTCTACAGACCTGTTTGCCCCGTTACCGCTGCTATACTGACTTTTATTATTATTAAACTGCACTTGGATCCTCAACTCCGTTGTCTTTGTCACACACCGTTACAGAGTCTGCACGGAACGGGTCGTACGTGTTTGTTTCCATGATCCAAGGGGTTTGTTGCATGTTTTTCCCCTACGATTCTGTCGGGTCCGATACAGTAAAGCTGTTGGCTTGCAGCAAGCATTTTTATCGGGAGAGCTGTACGAGAATTGGAGAATGGCGGCCATTGAGACACATCGCCTATATCCGTGCTGCTGTGTTCACCTATTTTTAAAATTCTACCGATTACAATTAGGGTTAATGGTTGGAATAGACAGGGCAAGAGACCTGCTGCACTGCTAGCCACTATTTCTGCATTCAGACCCGGGGATTGAGGAGGAGAGAAGTCCTCCTCATTTATAGTGTTTATAGAAACACGATTATCTTTATCATGATATAACAAATTGAGGTTATGTGTATATGAAATTACAAATAACAAATGCAGCAGGACATCAAATTACTGTTTATTTCTTCGCATTTTAACTTTGTAAACTATGAAATCATGGGTCTCCTCACGGTTTGTCTCATTTTGATAGCCACCCCTCCCTCTAATCACGGCGCTCATTATGAAGCATTTTTTGAAAAAATTATTTGATGCATAGTGCATATAGTTTACATCTACATGATCATTGGTTGGACTACAGAAATTGATGCAAAACAATAAAAATAGGTGTCAGAAAACACATGGCTCCTTCGCTATGGCATTGAAACTATAGCTGCCAGAGAAGTATTTATACAATAAATGTGTGAAGGCCAGTGTTTAAGTTTCATTGCCTAATACCTGTATGTACAACACAATGAAAACATGTGTGAACAATTAACAAATCCCCAAATGGTCTAATTTAAGGTCATACAACTTTAATCTATGATGAAGATGCTGTGAAGGATCTTGAAGACTTGCATTTATAAATTTAGAAATGTATTTATGAATAGTTAGCAAACTAGTCCCTGATCAACACATGGCTTATGTGAATTGGCAGTCAAAACTCCAAAATTGTGAGCCTTTAAATCTGAGTTGTCAATTAAACCCAGGATTCTAGATCCTGTTCTGCAGGAAGCTCCTTGTTTGTTCCTTGGCACTTTACCTTCCTCATTATCGGAACCTGAGATTTTTGTTTAATCCAGTTGTTTCCATGAGAACTGTCCATCCTGAAAGACCCATGTGGGGAATTGTTTCTTCTCAGGTTGTGAGAGCAGCCATCTCTGCTGCTCGTTCTTTTGTAGAAAACCGGTTTCGGAATCTTTGAAGGCTTCTGGTCAGACCTGAGGTCACGTCTTGGTCGAACACAGGGTCTTAGTTTCAGCTTGAAGATGGACGGCACTCTTTCCGGCTTCCTTAAAGACCTCCTTTGTTTGATTGAAGAGCTTCTCTGCTTCTTCACATGTTCATTTCCTAAACTAGACACTCTGGGAATTTTAGTCTCGAAATTTGAGTTGTCAACTTGCACCATTACAATTTCAGCAGTCTCCTTCGAATCCATACTAGATCCCAATGAAGACCAAGAACTGGTCATACAGGGTTTAGAGACCTTTAGGTGATGTGTGGTAGCGTGACTGTCCTTGATCTTGCTTTTGAAACCCTTATGAAGAGTGTTCACCCATTTCTCAACTGACACCTTCTGTAAATTCCTTTGGCCTCCAGAGAGTTCAGCAATGACTGCATCAAAAGGCCTGTTTCCATGGTTGGGAGTTGCCCGATCAAGACTCGCTGATCTGCTGGAGGCTTTACAGCGGTCAGATGGGATCTTTCTTGAATTCTTAGGAGTCTCACCGTGATGCTTCTCATCAGAGCTAGTGCTGGTTTCCGAGTCGATGCTTAGCTGCTGTAGATTGGCCAAGATCTCCTCCTCTAGGCTCTTGTAGAGGACTGCTTGCTGAGTAGGACTGAGAGGAGGAGGAGTGAAGAGATAACTTCTGTCAGTTCCTCCATCTTCACCTCCCAATTTTGCTTTAGACTTTTGAGGATCAAGATGGCTTTGGGAAGATTTACTTGGGCTGATAAGGTGAGACTGCACTGGTAGGACCAGGTGCTGTACCTTTTTGCTCAAGGTTCTATCTGCTGCTTGACCTCTCTTATATACATCTAGAATATGTTTAGCTTTTTCTGAGGACTCTTCTTGTGGGATCTTAGCTTGAGTTCTAGGTCTGTTAAACTGTGCTTCTGATATTGCGCCAATCAGCCCTTTAAAAGGAGAAAAGGAGTGGGTGAAATTGCTGTTTTCGGGACCCCCGTTGTCCTTCGGCTCCTCAACTGTGATGTTTGGAGGTTTGGCATATGAATGTATATTTCTGAAAGTCCTGCTGGGACTTTCTTGTGAGTCCACTCTATCCTGATTTTCTCGTCCTTTTCCTCCAGCTGTGGAATTTTGCCTCAGTTTGGAAACAAATTGTGATTTGGTCCAGGTTTGGCCCAGATTCTTCTCAGGCACTTGCTGGGGTTGGACCTGATTGAGGTTTCTCTGAAAAACGAGAGGAGTTTGAGGACGTTGTATCTCAGGTTGGAGTGTGGTAGGGTGATGGGTGGCCCGTGGAAGACTGCTCGTGAGGCGAGGCACTGGTGGGGTCCGTGTTGCATCTCTGCCTTTCCTACTGGTGGAGTTTGTCTTCAAGCTGTCTTTACTGTCAGGACAAGTGTACACATGAGGAGTACCTGGTCTCTCTCTTAATCTGAAAATACACCCAACAGAGACTTGTCAATATAGTTTATTCTTCCTCAACAGCTGCTGAGAGTATCACAAATTTACAGACACAGATTTTCATGATTAAGTAGATGAAATGGAGACCTAATGGACATCAGAACAATTTCTTTACAGGACTACTATTAGTACTTTGTGCCCTCATTTATGCAATTTCTGTGATACTTTTTAGATGAATCTGACCACATTTAATGAAGGTTTAAATACACCAGACACCATTATTGCTCACCTCAAAATTCACATATTTAATTTTTTTATTAAATCTCACTGTAATCTCTCATTTTTCTTATTTCTCCTCCCAAAAAAAGTTCATTCATTCATTCATTCATTCATTTATTTTCTTTTCAGCTTAGTCCTTTTATTTATCCAGGGTCGCCACAGCGGAATGAACCGCAAACTTATCCAGCACGTGTTTTACACAGCGGATGCCCTTCCAGCTGCAACCCATCCCTGGGAAACATCCAAACATGCTCATTCACACTCATATACAATGGACAATTTAGTCTACCCAATAAACCTGTACCGCATGTCTTTGGACTGTGGGGGAAACCGGAGCACCGGGAGGAAACCCACATGAACACAGGGAGAACATGCAAACTCCACACAGAAATGCCAACTGACCCCAGCCGAGGCTTGAACCAGCGATCTTCTTGCTGTGAGACGACAGCACTACCTATTGCGCCACTGCTTCACCCCCAAAATAGTTTATTTTTCCAATTTTCTTTTCTCATAATTCCCATTTACATCACCTTAATGGAGAACTTTGGAAGTGAAATGCAAGAAATGACAGATAAACTCTGACATAATATGTGTGGTAGGTGCATCATTGGAATTAATATAAAAACAATATGGACATATCATTTCAGACAGTTATATTCTCTGAAAGTCTATAGCTCTATAGTCTCAGTTTTGATTACAAAATAACAGTCTAGCAAGCTAATGTTGGGTTAGTATACATTAATACAAAAATAAACCAAGGCACAACATCAACACTGTTCATTTCTTGAATTTTGAATGAATCCTCGGAGTCTCTTTTTGTTATTCTGCTAATTGTATTGCTATAATTCAACAGCCAACATCAAATATGGTGGTCATTAACTGTGTATGATAGAGACTATGGGAATATGAAATAATAGCATCTATAATTGCATTCTTGCAGATTGGTCTTTGCTAAAAGCATGAGATTGATAATGAGATGTTATGATGAAGTGGAACAAGTTTGTTGAATTGCACAAAGCGTGAACTCAAATGCTAATTTAATAAAAAAATCACAGTCTGTCTCTCTTTCTGTCTAGCACAAAAACTCAATGTTATGTTTATGTCTTAGACTCTGGCTGGTGTTTCTGTCAGGTTCACAAACCTCAGACAACAAGTAATGTGTCTGTGAAAATCCAAGGGTTTAAGTGGATTTCTATCATCCTGCCTGGCAGATCTATGCCTGCAAGACAGATTTTCTGTTAGACCAATCTGATTTTAACAAGTTCTGACTGTATCTATAGATACACAAGGACATTTTTGTTTGGAAATGGTAATGTAACAGAAATAGCAACGAAATGTCTTCTGTATTGTGACATAGGCCGCTTGATACTATCCATCATTTGTTAATTGGATGGAGGCAGATCTGAATGTTTTGTCATTTGTAAGAAGTGACAAGTTTTTTGCAAACATGACATATAAAATGAATAAAAAAGGTCAAATAAAAAAATAAAAAAACTTTTTAAATTTCATTCTGACTTAAAGTCAACTTGAAATCAAAATGGATTAGGTACTGCCTAAAGGCTTAGTTCACCCAAAAATGACAATTATGATATGATTTACTCATCCTCATGTCGTTCAATCCCCTGAGACCTTTGTTGATCTTCAGAAAACAAATCTAAATATTTTTGATGAAATACAAGAGCTACATCATCCTACATAGACGGTCCTAGTACATTCAAAGTCCAGAAAAGGAACCAAAAACATTAGCTATCTTTCCATTCACCTATTATATACACATTTTGAAAAATGGCATTAAAAATGCTTAAAAAGCCCCTATTATGGGTTTTTGAAAATGAGCTTGCATGCAGTGTATAACACAGCTCTAAGTGAAGTGAAATGTCCAGGCTAAGGCTTAAATCTGAAAGTGAACAGTTTTTAAAACTATTGATTAATCTATAAAAGAGTTGACTCATAGTTCCTCAAACGAATCGCCGTGCTTATGAGTCTTTAGCCGTTTCAGCATGACGTTAACACGAAACATAAGCCCCGCCCATTTGTGCGTGCACAGACAGGGGATGATTCGACACCGCCCCAACCCTGCCCACAAACACATCAGCAAGCAAAGGTTGCCAGATTGGGCAGTTTTGAATTTGCAGGTAAAAACCTTTTGGATAAGGTTTGGGCTGGAATCAGTCAGCTACATCTGGCAACACAGAAAAGAGCACTGTAGCAAACATGTGCTCAGCTGGATATTATTGGAAGTGTGCGGATGAACCAGAGATGAGACTGTGAAGAGTCAATGGTTGAGGTTTATTTTTTCAAAAATGCCTCAGCATTATAGCCCAGCCTTGTGCTGTGTTCCCTCTGAGGAGTGCTTCTGAAATCTACACGTCGATTCGTCGACCGTTTGTTAAAGGAAGGATCAGAAAAGATGTATGCAGGGGCAGACTAGCCAAAGGGAGCACCGGGACATTTCCCGGTGGCCTGACGGTTTGTTTACGGATTAAAATGCATTTGTGAATGCCTTCTATGGCTACATCAGCTCTCCTACACGCGTGCGGCGGTCCTGTTTCATAATGGTTCAGTTTTTGCCGCTGTGTGCATTAATACTGCATGTGTGTTGCTGTTTTTACTTCTGGTTAAGAATAGAGTAATATGCTGGGAGACCGGGGGGTTAGTTTCGGGGGTGAGGTGTCTGAAATACGGGCGACTCCTGGGAAAAACGAGTGTTGGCAGGTATGCTCACGCACACACTATGACTACTTCAATATTGATAAGCCGTGGTGGGCATTCTCTCGTGCTGAATGATGTCGACCAATTGCAACAGACTGGGTCATCGGTCCAATCAGCGCAGATTAGCATCGCGCTAAGGAGGAGTTTTGGAACAAATGAATCGCTGAACGATTCATATAGGAGTCGCTGGGATAATGAGGTAAAAATAAATGCAAATTATAAGACAATGAAAGTGTTTTTTGACCATGCATGCATATTAGCCTTTTTAATGTATAATAGAGGCTCTTTAATGTTAATGCCAAGATATAGAAAACGTTTGAAAATGTGCATTAAATACTTATGCGATTAACTGAATAGGATAAACATTTTATCAGATAAGAAAAAATGTGGATAAACTACAAAAAAAAAAAATCCTTAATTTTACGGTTTATTTCTGGCAGCTGGTGTACCGGATAAAAACTGTAAAATAACGGCCATTAAATTTCAGAAATATACCATAAAACAACGGATATTAAATTACAGAAATTTCCTTAAATTTAACTTCTGGTACATTTCTGTAATTTAATATCTGTTATTTTGCGGTAAATTTCTGTAATTTAATATCTGTTATTTTACGGTAAATTTCTGTAATTTAATATCCATTATTTTACGGTAAATTTCTCTAATTTAATGGCCGTTATTTTACGAGGTTTTTTCCAACACCCCAGCTGCTGGAAATAAACCGTAAAATTACAGATTTTTTTACACTGTACAATGGAAACATATTTACCCAATAAATTCCAATATGCACATTAAAACGCAGGTGTTTTTGATTTAACAAATGAGACGGCTGCAATGAGACAGCATTAATGGACAAACCAGCAGACTGACCACATTACACAACATCTGAAATGTTGCTTTGGTAATTCTAAAATCTCTTAGCCAAAGGCTGTTATCAAAGTGGTTGGATATCATTACCTCCCTGAACTGTCTTGAGCGTCTGTGCTCCCAAAGTGTGGTCTCGAGTCTTCAAAACCCACAGCAAAGCCAAAAGCCATAGCTGCAGATAATATATTATTTTTTAAAAAGGCCCACAGAGGCTTTCCCTCAAGCAGCAAATTCTATTTTTGTTTTTGATATTTTACGCCAGTTTATCAGAAAGTGATGATTTTGTTCTCTTTTGAAGGATGGAAATGGTGCTTTATTTGCAAATGCGATATTCCAGCTTTGCAAAGTCATATTTACAATTTTTTGGTGCCCAAAAGTGTTCTTAGAGCTTTGTTTGATCACAGTTGAACCCATGAAGTCACGGAATGACTCTGAACATCTTGCGTCTTTTGGATTTCATCTAAGATACCTTAATTCGTGTTTAATTTGTGTCTCAGGGGAATGAATGACATAAGGGTGATTAATTGAGAACAGAAATTATTATAACTGGGTGAACTAACCCTTTGGTAGTCTTTGGTCATTTTAGGCTGAAACATTTTGTTGTTTGATATTCATCTGCATGAATTTGAGTCATTGGAATGGTCTAAGACTCCTTGAGCAACACTCAAGAGTATGAAATAGACACACAAACACACTTGTGGTCTTGAGGGTCAAAAATGATCGCCATTGGGAATTAATGCGAAATAGGAAAAAATATGAACATTTAGAGAATATTTTGTTTGCACAATCAATAAATCTACCATGATGCTGGAAAATAGTACACAGGAGTAAAGGGGAGACACTCAAAGTGTGAAACACACACACACACACACACAGCATCATACAAAATGTTAAGGTTTTTGTGTAGTCTCTTTATAGCTCTTTATAAAGCTTGTTCTGTAATCATAATACAAACATTAACATTTTAAATCACCTTTTCAAACAATACATATTTACGGAAGTCCTAAGAGGTCATGCATTAAATTATTTTTTCTTTCTTGTTATGTTGCGATCACGACTTAATTATCTCGTGATCTCGATATAACAACTCGTTTTCTTGTGATCTTGACATAACAAAAAGTTGTTATGTCGTGATCTCGACTTATTTTTTTGTTTTTATTTATTTATGTATTTATTATTGTTATTATTATTATTATTATTATTGTTGTTGTTATTGTTATTATTATTTATACTACTACTACTACTAATAATAATAACAATAATAATAATAATAATAATAATATCTGGTCAATGTCTGACCAGGGAGAGAATAGCCTAGCTGCAGACGCGTATTCGTGTAACATGTTAAAGGCGTTCAGAACAGCCATAATATTATGAGCGCAAATGCATGTGATTAATGTACATTCATGATTATATTCATGTATATGATTATATACCATTATTTACAATTATACTCCCTCAACTCTATATGGCGCAAAATAAGTTGCTGCATGTATGAGCTAAATTATGAAGAATGATGAAGATCCTGCTTTTGCTTTAATCCTTTCCGCAAGTTATTTACAATTACTTTAAAATTGCGCCATATAGAGTTGCTTTAAAATGGTAACAGTTGAGGGAATATTATTGTAAATAATGGTATATAATCATATACATGAATACTGTATAATCATAAATGTACATTAATCACAGGCGTTTGCGCTCATAATATTATGGTTGTTCTGAACGCCTTTAACATGTTACACGAATGCGCGTCTGCAGCTAGGCTATTCTCTCCCTGGCCAGACATTGGCCAGATATTATTATTATTATTATTATTAATAATAATAATAATAATAATAATAATAATAATAACAATAATAAATACATAAATAAATAAAAACAAAAAAGTTGTGATCACGACATAACAACTTTTTGTTATGTCGAGATCATGAGAAAATTATTTCGTTATCACGAGTAAACAACTTTTTGTAATGTCGAGATCACGAGAAAATTAGTTGTTATGTTGAGATCCCGAGATAATTAAGTCGTGATCACGACATAACAAGAGAGAAAAAATAATTTAATGCATGGCCTTTTAGGACTTCCGTACATATTTGTAACTTGTCAAAAAAAGTCTTTTTTTTAAAAAGATTTTCAAAACATATATTCAAATCCACAATCTCCTAGTAATGTCTAAACAACTAAAACATTGACAAGCAGCTTTATTAGTAATATTAATAGTAATACAGGGTTCAACATTAAGGATTTTTTCTACTGCCCCGATTGGACCAGTGATTCAGATTTTTACTTGCCCTGCCAAAATGTTTCACTGGCCCAACCAAAAAAAAAAAGTTAATTGCTTTTTCTCAGCCACATATTTTAAATAATGTGTCAAAAGAAATTCTAAAAATATTAAGGAACATTTGCAGGTATTTTATTACAAAACAAAACCTGGCTGACTTAAAAATGACAGCAAAACATCACAAAACAGACATTTTCTTTTAGCTTCATAATTTGATGTTGCCATCATGTTGTCGCCTCTTCGCTGTGTTGGTTTTTACCAGATTACGGAAAAAAATAACCTGCTCACAACATTCAATCAGATAAGAGTCACCAAAAAAGCAATATATTTACGACTTCACAGAGAAGGTAGCATTCAAATACTTGAAAGCACAAACTATTGCTTGATTTTAAGACTATATATGCATGCAATTGACAAATAGCCGCAGGCAAGTTAAAATTGGCAAGGCAGCACCGGCTTGATCGGTCCAGTAACGATTCTGTCTACTGTCCCGAGCATCTCTCACACTGTACCCAGGCCATCGGGCAGTCCTTATTGTTGAGCCCTGCAATATTAGAACCTAGTTACACATTATCATTACATTTCTTTACAATCAGATTGTGCTAATTTGCCTTTTGGTTTTGTATGTTATGTACTGTATGAGTCTCTATTTTACCTGGGAATACTGCAATAATGAAAAAATTACATTGTTTTCAATGGGGCGAAAATGGATGTTAATTGCTGCATAAATATTCATTATTACCACAAAACCCTCTCGAAATGCAAAATAATATAGAAAAAATGTTATTAAACAAAAATAAATTTGATTAAGAGCGGCACGGTGGCTCAGTGGTTAGCACTGTCACTGTTTCGAGTCCCGGCTGGGGCAGCATTTCTGTGTGGAGTTTGCATGTTCTCCTTGTGTTTGCATGGGTTTCCCCCACAGTCCAAAAACATGCGCAATAAGTGAATTGGATGAACTAAATTGCCCATAGTGTATGAGTGTGAATGAGTATGTGTATGGATGTTTCCCAGTAGGCTACTGGGTTGCAGCAGAAAGGGCATCCGCTATGTAAAACATATGCTGGATAACATGGCGGTTCATTCCGCTGTGGTGACCCCTGGTGAATAAAGGAACTAAGCTGAAGGAAAATGAATAAAATTTAATAGATTTTCCCTTAAACTCAGAAGGTAATTTACTGGTGTTTGTCCCTTTTTGACTGCGAAGACCACAAGTGTGATTCCCAAATAAGGACTACCAGAGGGTTAACAAACTTAATTTCTTTTATTTCATGACTCCCACTAGGCACTTACTTGTTAGGAGAGGGGCTGATGTTTCTCCGGCGTGTAGGCTGATGTTCAGGGTCGGGGGAACAGGAGGAGCGTGGAGGAGAAGGCCATCCTTTCTGGCCTCTGTAGGCTGTTGAAGGGGTCCAGAAAACTGACTGTAGAGGAGACTGTGTTCGGCTCAGCATGAGAGTGGTCTGAGATGAAGACTGGCCGTCAGGTCGTGGTGAGGTTAAGCGCTCTTTGATTTCATGGACTGGAGTAACTGGACGAGCTGTCAACTTATGGACTGATGAAGAAAAAAATGTTAGTTTTCCAGGAAATACTGATCCAGTTCCTTAAAGAAGTTTGTTTAAATCACTACAGGCCTTATTTACTCAACAGGGCAAATTAGCGTGGGATTGCAATACTCTCGATGGTAGTGAAGGTGATTTACAGGAGATTCTAAGTAAATAATATGAGTGGAGAAAATATTCTCTCTTCCAGCAGAGCTCATATGGTCATGGAAAACCTGGAAAAATCATGGAATTTTGACATGGCATTTTTCAGGCCTGGAAAAATTTAGAAAAAATATAAAAAAAACAATAAAGTTTTGGAAAATTCATGGAAATTAGTTTAGCAAACATCTGTATACTTGAATATAGGTTGGTTGTCTATACTTTTTTTCTGTCCTTGGCCAAAAGCATGCTCTCACATTATTAGTTTAATGATATGCTGTAATGAATTCGAACGTGCATTGTTTTTCTGATTATTTACCACGCATACATAGACATTGCATGAAACCTTAGGTCATGACAATTTACTTGAAAGTCCTGGAAATGTCATGGAATTTTAGTAGTAAAATGTGTATGAACTCTTTGCTAGTTATGTATCCAACTGAGTCTGATAATATGTTTATCCAATAAAAAAAGAAATGCACACACACACACACACACACACACACACACAATACTGGTCAAAGTTTTAAAACAGCATGATTTTTAAAGTCTAAATTTTTCACCAAGCCTGCATTTATTTGATCCAAAGTACAGCAAAAACAGTACAATTCTGAAATATTTGTACTACTTAAATTTAAACTAAACTATTTAAACTGTTTACTGTTTGAATATATTATAAAATGTACTTTATTTCTGCAATTCCAAAACTGAATAATTATTTTATGTTCAAGTTATTATTATTATCAATATTTATTAACAGTTAAGTATTATTTTTTAGGATTATTTGATGATTAGAAAGATCCAAAGTCATCATTTATCTGTAATAAATTGCTTTTTTAACATTATACACTATATCGTTTAAAATCTTGGAGTCAGTATATTTATGGAAAATTATGGAAATCAATACATTTATTTAGAGAGGATGCATTAAATTGATTAAAAGTAATGATAAAAACATTTATAAAGTAATAAACGTTTTCCATTTTGGAAAAAAATGCTGTTTTTCTTAACTCTCTGTTTACCAAAGAAAGCTGAAAAAATATACTGAACTGTTTTAATCACGATAATGTTTTTGAGCTGCAAATCAGCATATTAGAATAATTCAATAAATTAGATTTAATTACATTTTAAAACATTCAAACAGAAAACAGTTATTTAATATTGTTATGAAATATATAAATATTAATATATTTATATTATATATAATATATATAAATATTTCATAGTTTTACTGTTTTTTCCACTACTTTGGATTAAATAAATGCAGCCTTGGTGAGCAGAAGACAATTCTTTAAAGGGCTGGTCCAGACTATATTTTTAAAGGCTTGGTTGTTTTTATAAAATGCAAAGCAATGTGTGCTCATGCTTCATTTGTAAAGTAACAATCCACAGCTTCGTCTATTATGGTTGGAGCTGCTCCTACTTTGAGGAGTTTTAAGCCGAATCCAGCACTGAACCGAGAGAGATTCTGGAAGCTGTCCTTTGTCAAATGCTAGCTATATATATTTTATAATTCTCTGGAACATAATTAAAATTAATTTGTAAACATTTCTCTCTTTGTGTTGTGTCCTTTAAAGGCTCAAATACAGAAACAGAAAAAGCTCTCTGGAAATAGCAGCGGTTGGATGCCATTTATATTACATTACAGCACATCTGGCCACGCCCCATCACTACGCAGAGTGTATGCGCATCAACACAGTCATGTGACTAGAATACCTTCACTTTTCCACAGTACAAGGTGGAGAGACAATGTCCAGCCTAATTGAACAGTTTACGTTCTTTATTCCTGTAGTAAATCACGCTGCATGATTTATTTAAATTCTCTTCCCATAAATGCTGTATCTGAAAGCGATGATCTCTTCCTTTATAAATCCTGACTATACTTTTTTGTAATCTTTTTGTAATCTGTAAATCTTTGTGTTTTGAGAAAATAATACTGTCATGCCACGCCAGTGTCTCATGATGTTCTTCATTATGCCAAACTGACCTTAAAGATAAGATAGCTCAACCATAAATGTTTGGGTTGAGGTGCATGATAAACAACCACAACCCTTTGACTGTTTATATCATTTCTGATGCTAATTTGATGTAGGTGTGTGTTTGTGTGCATGTTCACGTACCGAGAGAAGTGCAGCGGCAGGGATCATGTTTGTCTAGATAGTGCTCCAGGGTGTCCCATCCACCGCCCACTCGCACCATAACATGATTCCTCAAAATCTACACACACACACACACACACACACACACACACACACACACACACACA
>CAIGQQ010003388.1:2082611-2095330 GCA_903798035.1 Danio albolineatus | reverse complement strand
ACACACACACACACACACACACACACACACACACACACACACACACACACACACACACTCACCTTAATAAAAATTTATGAGCAAATTCCATCTGCAGTTGATTGTGTGTTTGTTTAGAAGCCATTTATCTCAGTTTACGGTATCCTCAAAACAAATCCTCTTCCATCTCTTGTCAACAAAGCAGTAAAAGACATATTTCAGTGACACTGATGGATCCACACATTTCCAAGCATGAGAGTACCCAGCGGGCACCTTGATGTCAAAACTACATAAAAAAACACATCAAAACACGCAATTTGATGTCATTTGACTACCTTGACGTTAAAACGGCATCAAATCACATCTAACATTGGCATCATAACACACATCAGTTATTGATTTCATGACAGTCCTGTAATTGATTTTTGACCCGATGCCAATGTTAGATATCAATTTGATGTTGTTTTGACATCAAGGTTGTCAACTGACATCAAATCGATTTTTGACCTGTTGTTTTGACATTAAGGTAGTTTACATGGATCATACGGTAGGATGTTACGATTCACTGTGAGTCGGCTGACAATCAATTAAATATGTGACGATTCAAACCGATAGAAATGTTGGATGAATCGCAATACATGTTTTGAACAGAGGGGGCGCTGTGTTTACAGGCGCAAACTCGCTTTACTTGCACATCAGTGGTCAGCAAGAGGTGGAGCGGCAGACTAAAATCACAGCGGTGAAGTGAAGTCCGTTCTTAAGGTATGTGTAAGATTTTTTATTTACATTTTTTTTTTTTTAGGTGCAAATTGGAAAGACATCTGTGTTTTTGAAACAAATGAAGACAGCAGAAGTCAATGATTCACTTTAGTTATTTAGCCTGACCTGTTTACTGCTCCAAAATATTATAAATGTTTCTCAAAATAAAATATATTTTGTTCAAAGGGGGGAAAAGGTTTTGTTTTTTAGCCAGACATTTAAAAATATATATATTTTAGAGCAATAAACACAATACCGTCATACCGTGATATTTTTATCCAAGGTTATCATACCGTCAGAATCTTATACCGGCCCACGCCTAGACAAAACACAAACTGTGTGCAGATACTGCAAAAAGACGTTTACTAACAGAACAACAAACATGACACAGCGAAAAACTACTGTCACTGACGTCTATACGCAACAAACTATTAATAGACCAAACCACGTGGAGCGAATGATTGGCAGCTCCGCTTGCTCTGACGAGTGCTATGGAGATCACGCGGTGCCTCAGTGTTTTCATAGCGAAAATTTGAAGATGTTTTTTTTTAAGACTGAAAGAGAAAGCTGCGCTGTTACAGAACCAGATATTAGATTGTTCCTTCTTTACCCTCTCCTTTTCAATTTAGTTTATACATCTTTTAATAATTTGCTTATTATATCATTCATTCATTTTCTTTTTGGCTTAGTCCCTTTATTAATCCGGGGTCGCCACAGCGGAATGAACCACCAACTTATCCAGCATATGTTTCACGCAGCAGATGCCCTTCCAGCTGCAACCCATCACTGGGAAACATCCATACACACTCATTCACACACATACACTACGAACAATTTTAGCTTTCCTAATTCACCTATACCGCATGTCTTTGGACTTGTGGGGGAAACCGGAGCACCCGGAGGAAACCCACGCAAACACGGGGAGAACATGCAAACTCCACACAGAAATGCCAACTGACCCAGCCAAGGCTCGAACCAGCGACCTTCTTGCTGTAAGGTGACAGCGCTACCCACTGCGCCACCGAGTAGCTCTTATTATATCATATATAATATTAGATTATATAATATACTCAGTATTTTATGCCAATGGCCAGTCGCCTGAAGCAGAGGGTCTATTGACCACCTCTGTACACACTGCTTTCTGGTTTAGGAAAGGCATTCCTCTCCACAGCAGCCATCTCAGTCCCCAGTGAAAGGTTTTTTTTCATCAGCAGGGTACGTTGTAAATGTGTAAAGATTTCAGCACATGCCAGAAAACATAAATGTTCTGATAATTCTGTTAAAAAATGTTAAATCCCAGTACAATCACGGTTTCGGTTTGTTTGTCTTAAAGAGCTTTCTTTAATTTGTATGGTTAATTTTTGATTTGGAATTCATTTTAAATTTGTCATTTATCAGCACAGACAAAGTTTTAGTTTGTATTAAAAAGTATTTTTTAGTTCGTATTATTAACTATTTTTATTCAGATTTTGTTTTAAAATTCCAATTTAGTTATTGCAAAAAGATTTTATTTTGTACAAAAATTTGCAACTTTTGAGAAAAAATTAAAAGGCTCTTGTTCACCTTAATAATAATCAATCAATTTACTAAGCTCAAATAATTTTGTTAAAAAAAATGTGATAAAATCGTGAGATTAGTATCATGAAACGTCTTGCATCGTGAGTCAGGGTTACAATCGTAGGGATACAAAATCCAGTGTAAACGTTCAGATGAATCAAACTTTTCTTATTACAATACTTTTTGTGTCGTTATTTTGGTGGTCAAAAGTACATCGACGTGTGGATGTCAAATGGACGTCAAGGTTTTCACATCAAATCAATTAGCACTCTTGAAATGTTTTTTTATGTCGTTTTGACATCTGGGTCACTGTAAAAAATCTGTAAAATCTATGGTAAAAAACGTTAGTATTGAAATTAAAATATTGAAATAAACATTAATTATCAACATTAGATGTAAACTAAAAGTCTAATGTACATCACTGATGGGAAAAAATCTAAAAAGAACCAAAGTAATGTCAACAAAAAGTATAAAAAGTGAAACAAAGTGAAGTGTCATGCAGGAAATTCTGGGAAAGTTAATTAGCTGTTATTCAACATACTTTTAACCATAATTACCGTATAACTACTGTAGTATTTTTACCGTTTTTTTTTGTTTTGTTTTTTTTTACTGTTAAAATCTCTATAGAGCAAATGAATTGATCAAGTGACAAAAAGCATTTTCACATACCCGCACAAATATGAGCGTGTTGGAGTCTCCCACCCTGTACTTCCCATCCGATACCTTCACCATGGGGAACTGAGAGGGGCAAGTGCATCGGCTAATTAGGAGCTGCACCTGCAAACACACAAACACTATTTAAATGACCGGAACACTTCTGATTCATTATTCTAAGCAGATGTAACCTGCCACTAAAAGCTTAAGACGGTAGCAATTTTTCTTGTTGCGATTTATTGCTGAAGCTTTTATCATGATATACTGTTTTATCGCGATATTGACCTAAACTGCAAAAAAAAAGGTTATTGTTTTTGTGGTATTGCTTAATCCACATAAATATTCAGAGTATACTAACCAATGTTCAAAAAATTGGCATTTGCTGTTTGTTCAAACTACTTATTTAAATTGAGCTGTAACAACAAAATTCTTGACTTTTTTTGGAGGACAAAATTGTTAAATCTTCAATCCACATCAATTTGTAAAAACTAATACGTTAACTTAATATCTTCATGTTGTCCCAACACTAATCAAACTGTGTGGAGCTCAACGTTTTACAGTGAAGTAAAAAAGATAATGAGTAATATGAATATATGTAATAAGATATAATTGCTTTTATTACAATTACTATGTTAATGTTAGTTAAAAAAAAACTACTGAACTTTATTATTAGTTATTAACTCCATTTAATGAGATATTATTAGGTATTGATGAAGAATGAACATCGCCTAAGATTAATGAATTTATTTATTTTTTTAATTAACTACACCTAAAAACTGCAGGGTTCCACACAATTCATTCATGTTGTCCCAACACAAAACCATTAAGTTAATGTAAATAATTAAAGTAGATTGAACATAAAACCATTAAGTTTCCTCAAAAAACTCTCCAGAATTGAGTTGTTTCAGCTTATTTTATATAGCAAAAATAATTTTTTGAGTTTTTAATGTACATTATTGTACATTTTTAACAAACAACAAGCCTATAAATAGAGTATTTTCAATCAGTTTCTCATTCATGTCATTCCTGCAGGCACACGTCATAAGACGTTAGTATTAGGTTAGATTTAGATACCCAGCATCTAAGGACAATGTGATATTTTGTTGATTTTAGTTTGCGTTGGAAAGTGACTACAATCCAATGTCGAGCCAACATTTTAGGTAGTGTTATAAAGTGACCAAAATCCAATATCATATTGATGTCAAATACTGACGTTTATTCATGAGGAATGGCAACCAAAATTCACCGTCTGGTAGAGGTTACGTCCACACAACGTCAAGCCTTAACATCATAAGATAATCATATTTTGTTGTTTTTAGGTTGCGTTAGTAAGTACACTGTTAAAAAAATGTGTAATTTCATGGTTTATTTCCAGCAGTTGGGGTGCCGAATTTTTTTTTAAATAACGGTTATTGAATTACAGAAATTTACCATGAAATAACGAATATTAAATTACAGAAATTTACCAGAAATTTTAATTTAAGGAAATTTATGTAATTTAATATCCGTTATTTTACAGTATATTTCTGTAATTTAATGGCCAGCTGCCGGAAATAATCCTTAAAATTACAGATGATTTTTTATGTTTTTTGTTTTTGTAACTAAAATGCAATGTCTGTTCGTTATTGGACACTGTCTTTGGCCTGGCTTTGGGTTCTGACGTCAACCCAAGTTTTACTTCCTAACAAAATGCAATGTCTCACAATGTTGGGGTACAACATCAATCTGACATCCTGTTGATGTCTTGTGCCTGCTGGGATATAACCTGAAGATATCAGAGTTTGAATATAAACAGCCTATTAATCTTTAAGCATTTCATCCTGTGATGAGCAACCACTGAAATACAGCAATCTGAAAATACTTAAAAACCCCTTGTAACAATTAACGTAATACATTTACTCTATTTTAAAGTGGCCACGTTAACAACATAATTTATGTTCATTATCGCAATATATTATATTATTGAACATCGTATTTGTTTATATGTTTACCTGCCACTTTGAAAGTCTCCACAAATCACAAAAGAGCCACATATCAATCCAAATCTCTCATCCGATTTCCTATCCTAACTGCAAATCATTGTAAATGCTAAAAAGAGCCATGAATCCTATAGGAACAGATGGATGCTCAGCATTGACCCCTGGGGTGTCCTTGTTTTTGATCTTGTGTGTTATAGGTGGTAAAGCTTAGAGCTGTTTGGCGGTTCAGTCTCTGAAAGGAGCAAGCGATGAGCTGCTGTTATTGTGCCCTTGAGTAAAGCACTTCATTACAAATGGCTGGTGCCTGTATTAAGTGTACTTGTTTAAGCAAGTGGCTTTGGATTACAGTATCTGCTAAATGATTCATTACCTACAACATACAAAAACAGGGAGAAATACTGTTTATATGACTTCAAGGGCAATAAAAGTAAGAAATTATAGTTTAAATACAGAAAAATTATCCTGTTTTTTTTTTTCTTTTCGTTTTGGACTTTCTTTTGAATTTGGGTGGAATGTGAAAAATGTTTTTTGTCTTGTTACTCTGATAATGGGTAACATTCACTTATATTTGTATATGCTTTCATATTTATACACACATTTCAACTTTTCCCCTAATTCACAATGTGATTTTGTTCTTAACCCTCTACAGCACAGCGTTGCCCTCAGGCAACAGAAAGTTTTCTTAAGGCTCGTGCTAAGCACAGATTTCTTAAAATGATTGCACCCGATTAAATGTTAGAAAAAGTATCAATAAAACATCCAATAAGGTTTGGGAGTCCTTATCTAGCACCGTTTGAAGGTGGAACTTCATTTTCTGACTCATGGTGACAGGAGCACATGGTATGAGAAAAAGTTTAGATTATTTGCTTAATTAACCTTATTCAAAATAGCATGAACTGTACAAAAACAAATGTGTGTATTCGTAAAGTTGTAGAGAAGCCTTTTGTCATGTTTTATGAAGTTTTTTTTATTATTTTACATGTTCAAAAATAAAAATTTTCTTTACGTTGCCTAAGTGCGACGTTGTGCGATAAGTGGAACTTTTCAAGATGTGTTTACTGGCATTAAATGTGGGCATTTTCACATAATATCATTATTACACATTGTAATTGTTTTTCATTTAATTTGACTTTTTATCATATTTTGACAGAAAAATGGATGTAAGCTTGTTTTTATGGAAGTAAAGAGCAGGATCCCAAAGTTAGGCGAATCCCATCTGAGAACAATGAGATAGACTGCAGTAACAGTGAGGAAAACAAGGTTTGAGCAGAAGCGTAAAAGATATCTTCAGAAGTTCAAAAAGTAGCACTTACTATCATTTCTAAGTCATCAGTTTATGCAGCAGGCACACAAAATAGGGTCAAATATATAGACCATTATATACAGTGCTCAGTGTATATGAGTTCACCCCTCACAAACCTCTCATTTTAATTAATATTAGATCTAGGGCTAATCTAACAAAATAATTTCGAATTAATTTAAATGTATTATCTTCTATTTCTATAGATATTCGGTGAATAAAATATTATTTTAATAAATTTAGCAGTCTAATAAATCTGTTTTGTTCAAATGCACCAAAATATATGACCAATATTGACAGATAAATGGATAAAAATATTCATTTTCAATGTTTTATGTGTTCTTCACCATTTCCTTAATAATTCTGTTACAATTTGAATAAGATTTGTAAATGAATATTGTATTATTTATTATTTGTAAATTATTATTATTTTGGTGTTGGGTTGGTGGGTCAAACCAAAAGCAACTTTTAACAATAAAATGTTCCCAAAAGACCCAAAAAATTATGTGGAATCATTTTTGTCATGTACCATTAAAATATGTGCAGAGGGCTAAACTCGCTCGTCTCTTAGTGAATTTGAATTGTTAAACTAAATTTAAACTAAATTTAATAGTTGGTAAAAGATACATATGTGAAGAATTAAATAACATATTAGCCTCATATTTCACTTCACATGACTGCAAATGATAAGAACAAACAGGAATGTTGTAGAGATTTTTGCTTTGGAAATCCTGGTTCGGTTTGGCCAATCACAAACACTTTTTGTTCCTTTGGCAGTTTTTCTTTCTATCGTCTGCTAAGTTTGATAAAACTTTTGGGAGTGTATAGTAATCTAAATGTAACTCTAAAACAGTACAGCCCAAAACATGACAATAATTGATCATTTCAGTAGCAATAATCAATATGGGAGACTCAGCGGCATTGTTTACTTTTTGCTCTCCAATATGGCTGACTAATGAGTATAGGGCCAGATGGAATCTGCGGACATTTTTTGCTATTTCTGCTGAGTATTTTGTTAAAAATCTGCGGATTCATGCGGAATGATTTTAGGAGTATCATAACTAAAACCTTAATATATGAAATAAAAAGTATTACCTTTTAAACTTTTATTTAATGTGTACACTGCAAACCCAATAAGATCCACTTTATTTGGTAAACAAAGCAAGTCTCTTATATAAAATATTACTTTACAAACTGTATTGTAAATAAATCATATGAATATTTTCATATTAGTCAGTAATATTAGTGAAATTAATTTAAAAACTGAATAAATATAAATTTACACACTTTTACACCAGTAAATAAACAGAATCAATGATAAGCTAAAAATCTGCGGAAATCTCTGTGCGCGCAGATTCCGTGTGGGCCTACTAATGACGTGTCGTGAAAACACGGGCTAACACGATCTCACGGCAATTCGTAACTTTTTGATTTAGTGAATTATTCGTATGAATACGTACGATCTCATTCATACAATTTCTATTTGCTTATCACCCAATGACGGTTAGGTTATGTTTGGGACGGGGTTGGGTTTCACACCTCGTTTTTAAAACAGTACATTTTCGTACATCTGAATTAGTGACTAAACTATTAAAACATAAAATAGTTACGTTTTCCACATGAGATCAGGCTGGATGGGCTTAAAGAATTAGTCTTTAAAAACATTGATTGAACTTTTTTTTTTTAACAGTTTAAAAATATATTGAATACACTGACCTAATATAAATACTATGAGTAAACACCAATCATCAAGTTCTAGAGTAAAGGAATTGTTCTTTATGAAATTAAAACTCTGTTCCTCTATTGTGATATGCCCTTTATTCTTTTTTGTACCACTTAAAGGAGAAAATCATAATGCATTGATTGCATTGACATATGATAGCAGTGACTGGTGAAATACGTTTTAAAATGACAAGAAAAGTGTCATTAAGAATGTAAGCAACTATATTAGAATGGCCCCATGCAACTTGTGTTGTATATTTGTAAAGTAAAGTGTTTACGTAAGTACAAAAAAAATAATAAAATCCTGAGACTGTTAGTCTTTGTGTATTCAAGTAACTGTGTTAACATCACAGTTCATTCTGACTCAACCAGAAAAAGCACACATGAGAAATCAAGAAGAATAGAAATGTGAAACTACCATCCATATACTGTCTTCTCTGAGGTAAATATGATTGTGTTCGTTGACAGCAAGTTATTGTGTTCATCTGTCAAGTCTGACCATTATCTGAGTTTCAGTCTGGCGATATTCAACTCAAGGAACTACACAGAATATATTTTGGCCATTTTGTCTCATGTTTTATTAATCTTGAATTATTAAAATGGAGCAGTATTTTGTTTTTCTAGGTGAGTCACTAATAGAAACAGGATTTTCTTTTAATAATACATTAAATTTAGGTTTGTTTTTCACCAAACCCTATCATTTACACCCTCCTCCTCCCCCAAAACATGCCCTGAAAAAATGTATTCATTGTATTTATTTTTTTTAAGATAAATGGTTGCAAATAATTTATATGGGCTGAATTTAAACAAAATTTAGTTGAACATTACTAAATTTAATCTGTTTAAATCCAGCCCATATAAATTGTTTGCAACCACTTACCTTAAAAAAGGTTAGTAAAAAAGGAAAGTAGCATGTATGGAAAAAAATTAAGGTGTGGGAAAAAAGCAAGTTAAATTCTTTGATAGCTCTGTTTTCTTTTTTTAAAAAGCTTAATACTGAACACAAGCAGGACGTTTTTATCATTTTGTGGTCCAAAAAAGAAGGAAGGACATATTACAATGAAACAACACCAGGATGAGAAAATCTAAATTCTTTTTTTAGTTGAACTATCCCTTTAAAACACAGCTGTGTTTACTCAACTGGCCTAAACACTAAACCAAATTTGGTTTTGACAGCATTCATTAAATTCCCTTTTTAATTAAAATGCAGTGCCCTTAGCACATCAGTAAACATATCTGGATTTAATCTTTGATGCAGCACCATCTCATCCAGGTTCTGGATGTTTATCAAGCTCCTCTGTGGTTTGGGCTGAGCAGCGTCCTGCATCTCCTCGCGAATCTCCTCCTCTATCTCCTGCTCCAGCTGAATGAGGACCGGGGAAGCCATGCCGAAACGAGAGGCCCGTCTGGCCACCTCAAGAAGGCACAGCACAAAATTCTTCTCATTCTTACGCAGAACAAGGTCATCGGTCTCGAACATCAGCACATCTGCAATGGGGGAAGAGTTTATGATGGTAATAGAAAACTTGAATCAGAAGCTATCAAATTTATTACACCCTACACGCTGCTTGTTCAATCTACTGATTTAAAATGAGCCGAATCAACACAATTTTAGGTTTAAACCACTTAAATTTGTAAAAACAATTAAGTTAGATTAATCAATTTGTGTTAGGAGAACATGACGGAGTTGTGTCGAAGCCAGCATTTTTTTTTTACAGTGTAATATTTTGTCACATCTACCTAAATTACAGTCATCTTGACACATTTTACACTCTCACTGAACATTTGTTTTTGCTGGTTGTTCAAACTGCTTATGTAAAATGATCTAAATCAACACAATTACTGAGCTTTTGGGGACAACTTAATTATTTTATGTTCAATCAACTTAAATGTGCAAAAACAATTCATTTAACTTAATCGATCTGTGTTGGGACAACATGGAGGAATTGTGTGGAAGCCAGCATTTTGTACAGTGCTGGATGCAGCATCATGTAAAATCCAAGTTTTCAGTCACTGGTTACAGATATTCAGGTAACACTTTATTATATTTTATGTGTAAATATTAGTTAATCACATTAGTTTACATGAATTAACAACTAACAATACATCAACCCTGTGTATTAATCTTATATTTTTTTAACTTATATTAATCATATCTTTATATTTTTACGAAAATTTGACAACAAATTGACCATGATTTTGCCACACAACCCATTGTTTAACCATGGTATTTGTAGTAAAACTGTGGTTATAAATGTTAATCACACCAAAAAAATGTTAGGCCCACTACACTTTTTAGTATAGGCTAATAAACAATGAGTGCTTTCGCGAGTCATTTTAAGACAAAGGGTGTGTTAGCAAACGTGCTGTTGTTGTTTAATTAACATTAATGTTATCAATTAACATTAATAAAGGCAATTAAATGTTATATATGGGCCAAAACTGTTTAAAATGAATGAAATCTTTAACGTTACATCTGGAAAAAAGAAAAAAACGAACAAGCTGGAACTGTGAGCTCACAACACCATCTAGTGGTGAAAGTCAGAATTGCACGCGATATTCTGTCAACAATTTATCAAAAATATAACATATATAATAAATCATACCTGGGATGCCCATTTCCTTTCGGCACCAGTTAATAAAATTTGTCACGTTGTCCCGGGCCAGGAATGTTGCTGGATATGCAGAGCTGACGAAAGTGACCCCAGAAGCGGGCAGCGGGATCTCCGTGGCCCCGAGCCTCTTCAGAAAGTCGTCCGCCACTCGGGTCACGTTATTGGCGTGAGCACACAGCAGCGCACCTGTCTCCAACATCTCCAGAATAGTGTTTACATCAATGTGAATGTTGTATAAATCTCCCAGCCACTCCGCGAGGTCTTCTTTCATGGCATAGAGGTACTCCTCGCTGGATTTAAAAGGCTTGATGCTTTGATTGGATGCGTGCTGAATTCCAGACATGGCTCGGGGTTTATCAAATCAAGTTAATCGACTCAAAATTATCGATTTAATGGAGCATTGAAAGGAAAAAATAGTCTAAAATGCGTCAGCATCCTGTAATCTTACTCACAACAAAAACGGTATCACTTAGTTTAAAAAAGTAGCCTATAAACCTGTACATTTAATCGAAACAAATGAAAAGTATTAAGCAGTAAGCGGAAATTAGTGAAGTGCATCAGTTGTGCAGTGTTGTGTTGCAAAGTTTCAGCTCTTTTTGATATGTTGTCAGGGTGTGTGAGCGCGGAATCGTCCTTGGTTACCAGATAGCGTCTAAATCCAAACACTCCAGTTAACCGTTTACTGCCCACACGTTCAACTTTCACCATAACACAACAACAGGAACATTATAAAAACAGATAGGGGGAGTGGGGAGGTTGCAACATGTTGCAACAAGACTTCCATCATTCAGGAATGAGGAATAATATTCATATTATTCTCAGTTAGACCCTTCTTCAATCTGAGATCAATCATGGTTGAGGTCATTCATTCATTCATTCATTCATTTTCTTTTCAACTTAGTCCCTTTATTAATCCGGGGTCGCCACAACGGAATGAACCGCCAACTTATCCAGCATCTGTTTTACGCAGCGGATGCCCTTCCAGCCGCAACCCATCTCTGGAAACACACACACTACGAACAATTTTATCCAATTCACCTGTACCGCATATCTTTGGACTGTGGGGGAAACCGTGCACCCGGAGGAAACCCACGCGAACACGTGGAGAACATGCAAACTCCACACAGAAACGTCAACTGACCTAGCCGAGGTTTGAACCAGCGACCTTTTTGCTGTGAGGCGACAGCACTACCTACTGGCCCACCGTGTCGCCCTGACGTCATTCAACAAAGTAAAAAAAATAACATATAAAATATTCTACGAATGCTATCCTTGTAATAGTTCACTTAGTAAATATATGCTAGATTCATGCAATCATTTTCTTTTCACTTATTCCCTTTATCAATCTGGAGTCACCACAGTGGAATGAACCGTCAACATGTTTAACAGCTTTCTGGACAAACATTTGTGTGACGAACGAAAACTACGTTTGTTTATCAGTTGCTGGAGAAGAGGGATGGCACAGTGGGTAGCACAGTCGCCTCACAACAAGAAGGTCGCTGGTTGGAGCCCCAGCTGGCATCCTAGTGTTCGAGTGGGTTTCCTTCTGGTGTTTTGGTTTTCCTGACAGTCCAAAGACATGGTACAGGTGTCTGAGTGTGTATGGGTGTTTCTCAGTACTGGGTTGCAGCTGGAAGGGCATCCGCTGTGTTCAACATATGCTGGATAAGTTGGTGGTTCATTCCGCTGTGGCGACCCCTGATGAATAAATGGACTAAGCCAAAGAAAAATGAATGAAGTAGTAAGTTTTTGTTTGTCATTTATAAGTAAAAGGATTAAAAACAGGATGATATGCTAACTAGTAGCTACTAATTACTTATTTTGCAAATTTGACAACTCAAAGGTCTTACCGCATCAAGTTGCCTTGTTTTTTTTATGTTTTCTGAATAATTTATTTTTTACAGTGCAGGTTGATATTTGTTTAAATAGTTTTGACATAAATGTATTTTATTACAACTCTAAATCTTGCATTCAGTGTATTGTTAATATTTTTAATGGGTAAGTTTTGTATTTACATGCGTATATTTTTGGGATAAATTCCAATTCTGGCCATTTTGAAATGGACTATAAGTCGTATATTTTGTCTTTAATAGGCATAAAAAAGTCTTATATATATATATATATATATATATATATATATATATATATATATAT
>CAIGQQ010003388.1:1981139-2076792 GCA_903798035.1 Danio albolineatus | reverse complement strand
AGTGTAGTTTTAAAATATAGAGTAAAAAAATATTTTTATTTTATTTTTATTTAATTAAAATAAAATAAAAATATTTTTTTACTCTATATTTTAAAACTACACTCTCATTCTGGCGTAATAATCACAGAACTTTGCTGCCTCTTCATGGCTGCAACAGGCAGAATGATATTACGCAGCAAATAAAAATAGTCCTTTGCCGTGTTCATTTAGTAACACCACTGCTTAATATCATTGTACCTGCTATTTTTTATACACAATCTAATTTTTAAGTGAGATGCTAATGGTCTAATCTAATTCAATGATTTATGCTAAGCTAAGCTAAAAGTGCTCCTGCCAGACCCGAAGATCAGCTGAATGGATTGAAAAATGGTAAAACTCAACTGTAACTCTAGGCGACATGTATAATATGCCTATTTTCAAAAAAATATTTAAGTTATAAGTTATTTTAACTAGACATTTAACAGTAAACTGTTTCCAACCTCTGCGCAGACATCAGTCATCTGACAGGATGTTTCTAAATCAAGAACTCTGAACAGTTCTGCCAGATCCTTTTCTGCTTCTCTCCAATTTGTTTTATCCTCTTCTGCTTGACTGATTTCCTGATGCTCCTCTTCATCGCACACAATAACACTCTCCTGTTTCCTTTGCTCTTTGCCTTTTGACTCAGAGCTCTGTTCTGCATCTTCTGGGTGACTTTCTTTGTAGGTCAGCATTCGCAGTGCCATCAACTCTGACACCAAATACTCTATACATTGAAAATAATAGATACAGTATCTTATCACAGAATATGTTAAAAATGGACAGACTGAGATTATTTGTGACCTTCCTACCTTACCGGTCACTCTGAACAGCAGAAGTGGGCTAAGATGCTCTGATACAAGTGCATTTTGAGGACAGGACATCTCCTTCAGCACCTCCCGCAACTCCCTGACCAGAACTGCACCCCCAGTGGTCTGATCTGATGCAAAAAAAAGATGTTTATGCAAAATGATATATTGTATATTGCAAGATTATTTTAGTAAATGAAAATGATAGCTAAGATTAAAACTACTGATCAAAAACATTTTTGTTAACTGAAGAAAAATAAAATAACAATTTAATAAATGTAAAAAACTAAAGCTAAACGACACTAACAACAGTCCTTGAAAAATTAAATTAAAATAATAATCAGCAAAAATAAATAAGGGCATCATGGTGGCGCAGTGAGTAGCACGATCGCCTCACAGCAAGAAGATCGTTGGTTCGAGCCTTGGCTGGGTCAGTTTATTATCTTTCAGTTGGCATTTCTGTGTGGAGTTTGCATGTTCTCCCCGTGTTCCCGGGGCTTCCTCCAGGTGCTCCCGTTTCCCCCACAAATCCAAACATGTGCGGGACAGGTGAATTGGGTGTGCCAAATTGTCTGTAGTATTGACCTTATTCCGCCCCGCACACTTTTCATACTTCGCTCTTCCGCATTTTGTCATCCAACTTCCGGTACGCTGACACAGTACATCAGTACATCAGACACAGTACATAAAGCTGTTTTGGAAATATCTTATTCTGTACGATTCACAAACAAAAACGAGGTGTAAATGTGTTAGTAGAGGCAGAGATGGACAGTGTTTTAATTAAATGTATTTAACTAATTAAAAGTAGTTTGTCATTTGTGTTATGCTGTACCAAAAAAAATTGGGGATGTAATTTATATTTAAATACTCTGAGAGAATGTGTCTTGTGTCTAAAATACTTAAGTATCTTTTATTCTGAAATAATACAATAACAATGTCTATTAGGATTTCTAAATGTAGATTTTGACAAGATCAAAATAAATCACAGCACATCTTGGAGGATCAATGGCTTTCTCATGGATTTTATACTCAGCACACACTGTGTCACCGTAAAGTATGCAGTAAAATCTCATTTTAAATGTCTAATAATGTCAAAGTGTCTGTCATCAAAACAGTTTGTTATGCCTCAATGGAAAAACCGCAGGAAGAAAACAGATCTTGATCGGTTCATCCATTTTTAAATCACAGCATCCAAAAACAACTCTCTCCTTAATTTTAAATGAACCACAAACAAACGCATGCTACAGCATTGCACCATAAATGATTGCATGTACGTGTACTTTTGTAAAATGACTCACACCAGTTTTGTTGTGTTACTCAAATACATCTGATCAACTACTATTTGTAATTATTAATAACAAAATAAACTTCCTTGTATTTGTGCTCATATCGAAGTATGGGCATTTACAGTACATTACCTTGAACATCAGCGCAACTTCCTCTTATCTCTGAGACCAGCCAGGTGAGCAGCGGACAGGGTAATTCGTCACATTTACATGTCTTCAAGCACTCTCTGCTCTTATACCTGAGCGGTAAAACAGATGTGGTTATTACTATCTTGACAGGAACATAACATGGTTTTTAAATCGCTCGGTATTACTCACCCGAGAGCTTTTATTGAAGCGACTGTACCAGTGTCTCTCTCCATAGTGAATTTATGCAAAGTTTTCTGTACTTCCTCGTTCACTACCGTTGTTGAGCACAGAGCAGTCACGATCTGCAGATAACCGATAGCAACAAGGCAAGATTAATCGATCAAATATGCTGCGCTATCAAAGAGCATAAAAGCTCTTTGGCGTATTATTATTATTATTACTATTATTATTATTATTATTAGTTTACAATTTACAGACTTATCAGACTGCTCACTAAAAGCCACCTAGCATCCATTCATTTTCTTGTCGGCTTAGTCCCTTTAATTATCTGGGGTCGCCACAGCGGAATGAACCACCAACTTATCCAGCATTTGTTTTACGCAGCGGATGCCCTTCCAGCTGCAACCCATCTCTGGGAAACATCCATTCACACTCATTCACTCTCATACACTACGGACAATTTAGTCTTAATACCACACGTCTTTGGACTTGTGGAGGAACCGGAGCAACCACGCAAACATTAATTTTAGGGTGCAAACTCAACACAGAAATGCCAACTGACCCAGCCGAGGCTCGAACCAGCGACCTTCTTGCTGTGAGGCAAACCTGCTACTCACTACGCCACTGTGGCGCCCCAGCATCCAATGTAGCTATTTAAAAATTTAATGTGTTCATTTTTAGGAGCTTTTAAAAAGTGACAAACGATTTGCAATGCTCTAAATTACACGTAAAAGTGAAACTAAAGCCAAAGCTACACAGCTGCTCATCTTAGCTCTAGAGCAGTGGTTCTCAAACTCTGGTATAGGTACCACTAGTGGTACGCAAGCTTCCTTCTAGTGGTACGCGGACAGAATCTCTGAACAATTGACGTAAAAAATGAACACACTTTTAAGCCTTTGATGTGTATGATAACACTGATGTGATCAGTAAATTGGTTTTAATAGGCTAAACCTTTTATTTAAGTGGCTGACAGTAATAAATATTCTTAATTAGAAGAATTAATCTGCCTTGTTTCTGAACTGTGCAGTGCTGTAGCTGCTTCATTAGGCCTACTATGCTACTGTACTTCAGTACCGGTTATTATGGTGGTACTTGAAGAGACTAGTTTTTTCTGAGGTGGTACTTGGTGAAAAAAGCTTGAGAACCACCGCTCTAGAGCATCAGCCTGAAGAGAGGCTGACACAGTAGGCACGCACATGATAATGAAACTTTTTTTACACCTTGTTATTGACGTCATATGTCCATTGTTGACAGCTAGGTAGCATCTTAACTAGCTGTACATTGATTAAAACTATAATTTGTGGTTGGTTATTCAATAATTAAGTTTTATATTTGAAGAGAACATTTAAAAATCACCAACAAATGCCTGAAATCACAGACAAATCGGTGCTTGTGCACACGAGTGACAATCACACAATATAAATTATCAAAGACGCGATCTGAGAGAATCTCCGATTAGTCGCCGATTCCCGGGAGATATTTGGCATGCTAAATATCTGGAGCTGTCGGCGATTCAAATCATGCCGTGTGAAAGGTCTTTTGACTGAAAATAACATCGGCGATCGCCTACAGCCAATGAGAGAGCAGCATTGACTAGTGTGGGTACCTGCAGGCCAGCGGGAGGTTGAGGGAGAAGTTAAAAGCGCTCAATTTCAGTTTATTCGGACCCAAGAAATGAAGGGAAAATTAGTGTAAATTTGGCATGAGCCCCTGTGTCTGTTTGACGTGTCATGTAAGCAATATCACAACCCAACCAGGTCAAAAAATAAAAAAGTTGAGAAATAAAGAAATTGCTAATTCCCTTCAAATCCAAGTGAGCAAATAAGTAGGCTACATTTCCTACCCCATTAAAGGCTTCTTTCTCGTTATGTATTTAATAACAAAAGATATACTAGCCTACGTGTTTTTGGGTGTGAGACGTAGTTTGGACAAAGTTGTCGGCGATTCTTCCTATTTTAAAGTCATGCAGTGTGAAACTCCCTGTCGCCGATCCATCTTGCAGTGTAAACAAAGCAGCGACAAAACGCAGCCCAGATAGTCATGCAGTATGAAAACATCTGTGACATGACTACTTTCAAAATCATGCAGTCTGAACTCGGCATAAGGTTCTTTATTTGTTTTGTTTTTTTCACACCTTTTTTCCTTACATATTTTATGCTAAAATGTGAATATCCTATTGTAAGATTTTTTATGTATTTGATTGGAAATGTTCAGCAAATACAAAAAAAAACTCATTAGCTCATTTCTCTGACTTGCTTAATTGCTAACTGTTCGCATCTCTAAATGGACAGATTCTTTCTAAACGTATCAAGGTCTTGCACAAATATTTACTTCACAAGACAGTCCAGCCCAATGACTGTATAAAACAGCCTAACAAAAAGTATCATTTATATTTCGTAATAATAAAGTACAGAATAAAATATAGACTGACATTTTTTTTTTAAAATAAAGCCAGTATGAAGCATATACCATTTTAGAAAGCAGTTGAAAATACATTTATTTGGGGAATTACGTGTTTGACGTAGCTTCGACACGTTGTTTTTATATGAATACCAGAAAGCTGCTTATGTCGACTATGATTGGCTAAAGCGGGCCTTAGACAGACAGAAGCCTCAGCCAATCAGATGCAGGAAGCGAGACCGCGCAGACCGCGGGGCGGAGGAAGTGGTCAAGCTCGGTCAACCTCCATCTTCGATACAACCGTAACGACAATTTGCTTGAGAGGGAAACTGACAAGTAAAGGTAAATATATAGCTGTTTTGCAAGCAAGAAATATTATTTTTTGTTAAGTAGTAAGTTGAACTAATGTTTGGTGGCTTTAGATTATGCATGCGTGACGCTGGTGCATTTTGCGCGCAAATCGCTTGCCTCCATAGTGCGCTAGTTATCACGAATGCTAAGTGTGCTAAGATGAAACGTGTCGGTGTTTGTTTTGCCACTTAAGCGGATTGATTTAGTTAATGCATGCTGTTGTGCTCGGTGCATTAAAGGTTAAATACTCTTGCGATGCAGTGAAATAGCGGTTTAGGAGCAAAAAGCTCGTCCTCCGTTAGCGCGTTAGCTCGCAGGCTAATATTTACACCGAGTGAAGACGGTCTGCGAGCGCGTACAGTAACCAATCAATGACTTGCTTGTGTTTACTCTGTCTGTTCAGGCGCACAGTTCGGAAGTTAAACTGCTGTAGGGGTGCTTGAACGATGAGCGGGCTCAATGTCAAGAAGCTCAAAGTCAATGAGCTGAAAGAGGAGCTCCAGAAGCGAGGCCTGGACACCCGCGGGCTGAAGGCGGACCTGGCGGACAGATTGCAGGCGGCACTGGAGGCTGAGGAGGCCGGAGCTCCGCCGTCGGACGAGCAGGAGCAAGACTTCGAGGCCGGAGGAGAGCCTGGAGAGGGCAGTGATTATCAGGAGGATGGTACGGTTTGACTTGATTATATTTTGGGACAGCAGTCCGGCATGTGTTGTCGCAAGTGGAGGATTAGGAGAGATTACGATTTATAAAGGTCGCCTGGCAGTGTGTCAAATGGAAGACCCCCTTTAATGTTTTTTTTAGCAATAATGTTACATCCATTTGTGTACATCCTCAATTTAAAACCGTTTTGTTTTAAAAAGTTTTAGTATATTGTATCTCCTGGAAATTAGTGTGTTTTTTCTAAAGTTATGCTTGCATTTGGGAAAATACTTTTGGCGGAAAACATAAAACAACATAATTACAAAAACATACAGTTTATGAAATTAATTGTATTGGATTTCTTAAGTTTAACAATTGTTTTCTATTTAATGCATTCACTTTAATGTAATACTAACCACAAATTTGAGTAATTTCAAATCGCTTTTAGAAAATATAAAATGAATATAAAACTGAATATTTGAAAATGTATACGCAACGTGCAAAAGAACATTAAAAAGTAAATATAAAGTATGTAGTATGAATTTTCTGATATGTATGGTATGATAATTGCTTTTTAGGTAGAAATTAATAGATATTTAATTAGATTAAGCCATCAATATGTTGTGTACACAACTTTTTTCTTTGTTTCACCTTAAAATGTTTAATTAATAATAAAAATCTTTTGTTTAAAGACTTTTTTGTTTTTATTTAATCGTCATGTTTGGCTCCAAAATAAATGTGTTACTGAATAATGATTTAATGACTAAAAAAATTATATAAAGGCTTTGCATCTGCTTCATTTCTACACAGAATTTGGAGGCAGGGAGGAGGATTTTGGAGAAGAGGCCAAGGCGCAGTTTGATGATGGAAACAGCACAGATCTCTTCCAGGGTGGATTTGATGATCAGGAAGACGAGAGCAACGGGGACAGCACTGAGGCCCCCATACCTGCATTTGGATCATCTGACGCAGTGCCAGAGAAGAAAGAGCAGTTCCAGGAGCCTGAGGCCAGGCAGGCGTACCGGGAGGATGAGGTGAAACAGGAGTTAGAGGAGTCTTCCTCGCATCCAGAGCCACAGGAGGAGCAGAACTTCGAAGAGCCAAAATCCCGGAAGGTCCCAGAGGGAGACTCAAATAAACGCAGCCAGCAGGAAAATTCTGGTAAACCTGGATATTATGATGAATATATATATATAGTTTGGACAAAATAAAAAGTTTTTGTTTAGTTTTGTTTATTTTGTGGTGTCATACATTGTTTATGGTAATACTTTTTCATAATTTATTTGAGTTAAGTATTACACACCTTCCCGACAGAAACATGAATTAACATCATTGTGAGAAAGTTTTACATTTTGTTTATCCATTTTTTTATTGTAGTCATTAGTATTTGAAAAGTGTGTTACATTTTAATTTACATTTTAATTTTTATATTTTTTTCAATTTTAATCAAACATTTGCACTGAAGTTTTAAATAAAGTGAGAGAAATCACATGAATGATTAAATGTGTATAGACTAGGGCTGCACAATAAACCCTTTTAGCATCGATATCGCAATGTGTGCATCCGCAATAGTCACATTGCAAAGATATGTAGTGTTGAGTCTGAATTATTGTTGAGCAGGAGCTACAGAATTGTGTTTAGTTATTATAAAATTTATATGATTTAAGTAAAAAAATTTCAAAGCAAAAACAAGATTATAATTTATATATAATATAATAATTTTGCTTGTTTTAAGGGAAAAACTCTTAATTTTGGCTTATTTCTTCTGACTGCGAAAACAAACAAAACAATATTCTTATTTGGTCTAAGAGTTTTTGATATTTGGACCAGAAACAAGACAAAACAAAGTAAGAAAAGAATTTTATTTGCATTGTGATTTCACTTCTGTGCCTGAATACTGTCAAGACTCTCCAGAAAACCATCAAATAGTGCTACTCAAACTATCTTGTGAAACTGCATTCACACTGCAGTATTTATCGCAGAAATATCGCAATGTCTGATTTTTCCAATATTGTGCAACCCTAGTACAAATGTTAAAATATAAAAAGAAATAGTCTTTCACTTTCTATACTTGTTATTTATTGATTGAAATTACAGAAATTGTATGACATCATATTATATATCTTTATCAGGATATGATATTTTTGTCAATTCACCCAGCCCTACTGTTTAAGTGTATAAACCACACGGAGTACATTTTCTTTGAATAACTGTAGGCGCAGGTGTGTTTTTTTTTTTTTTTCTAATGAATTAATTAAATATTATTTCTTTATTTATTTTCTTTCCAACTTTTTTCAGGGCGTTGTGAAGTGAAGTCTGAGTATAAAGCTGATGAGGATGCACCGCAGCAGGCTGAGCGATCCAGTGAGTTGGATGCACAGGCGAAATCAGAGGATGACCGATACAGCTCACACAGTCGTAAAAGATCCTATGATGAAAGTCGAGGATATGGTTACTACGAGCACCGCGAAGAAAGAAGGTCAGTTCGGTGTGCTTGAATTAATTTTTTTTATTGTATTACACAATCTGACAGTCCTCTTTGGTTGTTTTAGGGGAAGATCACCTCAGCCTCCAGCTGAAGAAGAAGAGGAAGACATTGATGATAAGCTTGTTGTCATTGACACCTGTGAGTATAAGCAGTTGTTTTTATTTTTTGGTTTGCAGAGCTGTTTCTTTGTGTGTAAGAGATGGTATTAATAGTATTCTGCACTTCTATACACTTTTTATTTAAAAATACCAGTGTGTGCAGTGTTTGTGTCCACACAATGAAGCAATGACTGCAGCACAGAGACAGCAGAGTGTAAAAAGCCAAGGATGTCAAAGCCCTGTTTGCACTATGTAGCAAAATTTGTTTTCATCAATCCCATCACAGGTAGATGATACTAAACACAGGTGTAAATGGAGTTTAAGGATGTACTCACGCTAGGCATGGTTGTCTTGAACTGAGCGCTGTTTGTTAGTTTCAAGTTGCAATTACCTGCTGAAGCTTTTATCGTGATATTATCACCATATTACTCTAAGCTGTTAAAATGGTTTCCTTTCTAGTATAATAACTAAATAATACTACTTTGTGTTGCTTTATTCTATATACATTTTAAGAGTAAATAAAATATTTTAAGCAAATGGCAAAAGAATGATAAAGTACAACAGGCATCACTTGACAGTTTTCAAAAGGAAGTAAAAGCCATATTTTAGATTTATGTTAAAGTTAATAAAAATGTAACAGATTTTTATTATCTGTATTGGATAAAAAAAAAAGTTATGATATTGATCTTAATGTGATCTTAAACATCTTGCAAAATTTAGTAAATGCTTTTGTAATTGTTAATTTAATTTAGTGAAATTAATGGATGTTAAATGGAACCTTAATGTACACAGTGAATGTACGGAAAGCCTATAAATACACAATTCATAATGTGGCCGTGATTAACATGTGAAAATGTAAATGTTTGAGAAGAAATTGCTTTAAGAAAAAGTCTTCGAACATTTGGTGCCGTGAACAACCACTGTAAATACAGCAATCTGAATATTCTTTTCTTTAAAGGCACTCAAAGTTTAAATAATAAAAAAAGTCTCTGACACTCAGCACTGTCACAATATATTCTTAAAAGGCACCTATTTTACTCCTTTTACAAGATGTAAGATAAGATTTTGGTGTCTTAAGAATATGGCTGTAAAGTTTCAGCTCAAAATACCTATCAGATTACTTATTGTATAATATAGAATCTGCCCATTTTGGTGTCTGACTATTGTTTAGCTGTTTTTGTAGCCTGTGGCTAATCCATATGAAGTGGTTCTCCCCGCCCACCGCTCCAACATGCATGTCATGCTCTTACGTTACATCAGATAAACAGTAGTCAGTGATGTGGATTAATTATCCATGGAAAACAGACATGGATGACGCTCAAATAAGGTTCCGAGTCAAAAATACCAAGTAAGCTTATTTGATGTATTTGTGGTGGTGTCTATTCAAGCCTTTCTGAAACGATGAGTCACACACAAATACTGTTTGCAGTACACACATATGCGCTTTGACTGACACCATGCGGTTGTGGTGATTATAGCTGTTAAGAATTACATAGTGATTTTACTGTTTTTATTACGAACACGCTCTGTTTGAAAAACGTTTTAAACTTATAAAATTAATTATTGAGGTACAGCTGATCACAGAGAGTTGTAACATGTTTCAATCCCAGTTTCTTTGCAAAAAGATGCTCTGTGTGCATGTGTATACTTATTATAGAAACATGGTGCCTGTCAATTAATTCAGGGTCAGGGAAAACCGCACTCCTACTTAACGCTGCGGTGGGCCTCAAAATAACTGGGATTTGAATCCTATTTTAATGTCAGTAAACTTTAAAATAGAGACTTGTTGTGTTTATATCACTCCAATATGACAGTGCACACACTACCTACACACTTTTCTGTCCAAACAGTTTAGAAAAGTTTTTTCATCATAGGTGCCCTTTAAAATAAATCCAGGGCTTTTATCGTGCATAGCATGTATCAACTTTGCAGGTTGCAGCTGAAGTTCATTTGTGGATTTTGCAGCTTTGTTAACCAATTATATTTTCGATTTATTGCTAAGGTAAAAATTTATCCTGATCCTAAAAGTCTCTCGTTTTTTGATGTTGCCCACTCTTGAACTCTTAAAGAGGTAGATTTGATTTTATTGATTTTATTATGTTAAATTTGGGCGCCACGGTGGCGCGTGAGTAGCACGTTCGCCTCACAGCAAGAAGGTCGCTGGTTCGATCCCCGGTTGGGGCAGGTCCCGGTTGGGCCAGTTGGCATTTCTGTGTGGAGTTTGCATGTTCTCCCCGTGGTTGCGTGGGTTTCCTCCGGGTGCTCCGGTTTCCCCCACAGTCCAAAGACATGCGGTACAGGTGAATTGGGTAAGCTAAATTGTCCATAGTGTATGTGTGTGAATGAGAATGTATGAATGTGTTTCCCAGAGATGGGTTGTGGCTGGAAGGGCATCCGCTGCGTAAAACAAATGCCGGATAAGTTGGCGGTACATTCCGCTGTGGCGACCCCGGATTAATAAAGGGACTAAGCCGAAAAAAAAATGAATGAATGAATGAATGTTAAATTTGGTGGTCAGATGCTTTCAAATAGTCACAAAAAGCCACCAACTCTTTGCTTCAAACCTAATATGTCAAAGCCATAGTTGCCATCAACATTCGTTTTAAACACTTTCTTTCCCACTTACTCCCAAGTAACATGAGGTCGCTCATTCAGTATTGCATCTTGACAAAATCCAAGCTCAAGTGGTTATACAAGAGGCATTTGAACCTGCTAATGCCAGCTGGAAACTAATCGGCTCCCCACTGAGTGAAAACTAAACCTCATTGATATTAAACATAACAGGAAACGACTGTGATTATTTGTACCTATGGAATGATGCAGCTGTAAATGTGCGTGCAGTCATTAAATTATATAATATGCTAGAACTTGGGAAACAGTAAAAGTAACTGAAGTTCATATAAAATATTTCAACAGGCATAATTAGAAATAAAAAATGGCTACAAGAAACATCTTTTTACCAGATACATTAAACCAAATGATGCGATTTTTAATTTTCTGGTGTTTTTACTGTTTAGTAACAAATGTTAGAGAAAAAATGTTTCATATTCAATCAAAGAAAATTCCTGATATTTGTGGTTGTAAAATTAATGCTGTTGCTTGTACTATATCCAGGCTCAATACAGATGAACTGTTTTTTTGTTTCTAGACAACTGCGACCTGCACTTCAAGGTGGCTCGAGACCGATACAGTGGTTACCCGCTGACCATTGAAGGATTTGCTTACTTGTGGGCAGGAGCTCGCGCGACTTATGGTGTTAACAAAGGACGTGTCTGCTTTGAAATGAAGGTAACAAAGACTCTTTAATTATGGGTGTTGTAAACTACTGCTGTTTTTGATTGTCTCAGACTTTTTACAAAGATCTTTCTTGTGTCGTTTCACTTGTTTAGATAAATGAGGAAATTCAAGTAAAGCACCTTCCTAGCACTGAGCCTGACCCTCACGTGGTGAGAATCGGATGGTCCCTAGATTCATGCAGCACTCAACTCGGTAAACAACCTTTCAGGCATTTGTTTTGTATGAATGGTGGATTTTGCTGGAACGTGTGAGGTTTGTGCTCTATTGTACATTAACATTGCTTTATTTACAGGTGAGGAACCATTCTCATTTGGCTATGGAGGAACTGGCAAGAAGTCTTGCAACTGTAAATTTGAGGACTATGGGGAGAAGTTCAGTGAAAGTGATATCCTTGGCTGCTATATTGTAATTATGTTTTTATTTATGTCACTCACCGTGCATCCTAATAAGGGTTCAGATGCTGTTATTAACCAAACCTCCTTTTCAACTTGTCATTAGGACTTTGAAAGCAGCGAGGAAGTAGAGATCGCATTCTCCAAGAATGGCAAGAGTCTGGGCACGTGTTATCGTGTCTCTCGAGAGGAACTGGCTGGACGTGCTCTTTTTCCACATGTGTTGGTGAAGAACTGTGCTGTGGAATTCAACTTTGGACAGAGGGAGGAGCCCTATTTCCCACCCCCAGAGGGCTTCACCTATCTTCAGGATATTTCCCTGGAGGACAGAGTCAGAGGCTCAGTGGGACCTGCCAACAAAACTGACTGCGAGGTTTAACATTTTGACATAACTTTTCGCAAATATTCAGCATGTTCAGTGGCCACATTTGCAGACGCGGCAGATTATTATGATTATTTTATAGCTATAATATAACACTGGAGCTTACAAATTCAGAAACATTTGCAGGGAAATTTTGAGGAAAAACTTTGGGGAAGTTTGATTGTCAAAAATCCCAAAAGCTATTTTTAAAAACTGTAATTCTTGTCAACAAGGCATAATATATATCAAACAGTGCTGTAATGATTGCATTATAGCGTGTGATGTTTTGTACATGACAAACCTTTTCTTCTCAGATCCTGATGATGGTTGGTCTGCCTGGTAGTGGAAAAACTACTTGGGCCCTAAAATATGCACAAGAGAACCCTGACAAGAAGTTCAACATCCTGGGCACGAATGCTATCATGGAAAAGATGAAGGTATGAGGGTAGAATATTTCTATTGTTATTATAATGTATATCTATCAGAGCTCGAAATTAACCTTTTTGCTTGATAACACTGGTGCTCCTAACTTCAATAATTTAGGCGAATCAGCCAAAATTTAGGCGCACATTTCAAAAATGATGAGCACTGTTATTACAGGTTTTATATTAACATATTTATTGCATTTGAAACACTAATGAAAACTAACAAACAAAAAAACGTCTCGCACCGGCCTTAAACGCACTACTTGTCTGATGTTGCACAGATGGTATTGATATATACTTTATTACTTGCATAGGTCATCTTAATAGCAGAACGGTCTTTTCATGAGCTGCAATATTAGTTTAATCTTAGTGAATGCAAGCCCTTTTGCGATGTTGAACGCGGTGCCAGTCGCACGACTGACCGCATCGTGACGATTAAATGATGTGCTTAAAATGTGATATAAAACGTTGTTACCTGCAATCCCACGTGCTTTAGGGTGAATTGTTTTAGTAATTTTATCTTTTATCCACTCTTTGAAAAGTGTAGATGGTGGATTAACATTCACCACATGATCGCTAATATTATGTGCCATTATTTGTAACTTTAGGTGGTTTCTAAAACAAAATCTGTCAGTGTTGTTCATTCTCTCGTATCCAGAACTTTAAATTTTCGTGGCTGTAGCTCCCTGTCATCTAAACTGAGGCATTGACAGCTGATATTAACCAATCCATTCATGTTCTGTTTTAGAGCAGTGGGCCAATTTGAAGAGCTTGAATGCGGGGCAAACATTTCTGGATTTGTTTACTGCAGCAAGTTGACATGAAAACTGTTTTAAGCCATTTCTAAGCACTGCGTTTGGAGTTTTAGGTCAAAGATGCATTCTGCGTGAATGTCTCCTAAATCCGCATACGGCAAACATTTTGCAGTGAAAACTGGTCACATGGCAACGATTTTATGCACTTGCACAAATGCTCCCAAATATATTTTGAGGTCTCATAGATAAAATTTCGGGCGCATTTGCGGCCAAAATGATCGCAATTTCGAGCCCTGTCTATACAATCTATTATTAATGTGTATAAAATTTTCTGTATTAGGTCGATTTGTTGCGATCAGCAATTAATAGTTACTATTCTTTAGATTTTTATGATTGTGACACTCGATGAGCATTTGTACCAATGCATGGTTCAGGTTATCAGAAATTCGTTTATAAAAATATGACCTTCCAACCAAGTTCCAACTGTTTCTGTTTCTGTCAGGTCATGGGTCTCCGTCGGCAGCGCAACTATGCAGGACGCTGGGATGTCCTTATCCAACAGGCCACACAGTGTCTCAACAGGCTCATCCAGATTGCTGCCCGCAAGAAGCGCAACTACATCCTGGACCAGGTACTGCTGTACTTGCTTGCCTTTGTGCTGTGCTCACAGCTAAAAACCCTTCCCCGTCCTTCTCAACCTTCCCCCCAGAAAAACCCACATTCACTGCTGCTCACTGATGCACATGTTCATTAATGCACTTCTGCTCTCTCTGTAGCCTAGTTTAAAGCCTATTGTGCTCCTGAAGACTTGTTTTTTCCAGTCTTTATTTCTTTGTCCTGAACATGTTGCTGAATTATGATTTGTTTTTGTTTTGCCTAAACTTAAAAAAAGCAAGCAGAGAAAGAATGCAGTACAGTATGTTGTCGCAATGAATATTTTTGACCATGTATTGCCTTGTTGTAAAGAGATCTTTGCCACACTGTACAAGTAGTCCATGTCATTAGTAAGATGTTGAAAAACAAGTAATCACTGCCTGGTGAGTAAGAAAACACCTTCTGTTGCTATTGTAACCGTAAAGACTATGATAACCTTTCATTAGATAAACTTGGAACTTTACATGAATGTTGTTTTTAAAAATGAATAGCAGGTAAGTGAACTAACCTGCTTCAAGTTTACAGGTGGACAGTTCCAGAGGTTGTAAGGTAGGTCAGGTCAAAGGACATGCTAATGGGTCCTTGAGGATAAGTGAGTATGTACGGGTAGGTGCTGAATGTTGTCTGCGTCGGTCGCTCTGGTCGTTTGAGCTGTGGGTAAGAGAAGGTAAGAAAAGGGGACCCAGGCAGTGCATGTGTTTAAAATACAGAAGTGAGGCTTAAGTTTTTTAGAAGAGTAAGGTGCTGTTCACATATCGCGTCTTTTGCATTAAGTCAGTGTTTATATATAAAGCGCTCTTAAAAACAAGTGTTTACCAAAGTGCTGTACAAGCATGTAGCGTTTAATACAAAGGACAAATAAAAATAGACAAAAGACTCACATATGGTGTCAAAAGCCAAAAAGTAGAAATGAGTTTTATGACCAGATTTAAAAACAGATAGGGCTGCCTAACATGGAGAGACAAATTATTCCAAAGTTTTTCAAAGACAAATAGAGACCTGCAGCTTGTGTGCGCAAGTAGGGAGAGACTAAAGGCCCTGGTATACTTCAAATTAAGTTCGTCTTTTGTTTTTTGTTTGAGGGCATGAAAAAATTCAAAAAGGCTGAGTGACAGTATACTGTTTTCGAACCTTCCGGCAACCCCGCGCAGCAGTAGGCAGGCTTTTAAAGGGCACCTTTTTTGAAAAATCTACTTTTTAAGCTGTTTGGACAGACATTTGTGTAGGTATAGTGTATAGACCGTCATATTGGGGTGATCCAAACACACCCAGACCTTTTTTTATTATTATTTAACAGCATAAAAACGATGGACCAATTGGAGCGGTTTTGAGACCGACTGCAACTTGACGTAGGAGTGTGTTCCCCCTGCCCACCGAATTGATTGACAGCTGCGTATTAACATGTCTCTGTTGTAATGCGTATAATCACATCAACAAGACAGGACGTGCGCAAAGCAACCGGGAATAAAAGGTCTGTTCAGTTCGCTAAGGTCATCAATCATCATCATCATCAGATGTAATCAAGAGTGAGTTTCACAAGTTTACCGTGTTTAAAACATTGCATGCTTGTAATGAACTATAGCAGTTTACTTCAGCTCTACTTCATCACCACAGCTGCGTGTCAGGACAATTATTAAAGATGCGCTTCAACCCCGGTTTGTTGACGTTAAATCAGGTTCATTTTGTACATTAACATAACAGATATCCATACAGCAGTGGATATTGACCTGTATCCTGTCACATTTGCTTGCAAAAAAAGTGCAAAGCTCAGTGCGCTGTCTGTGTGTGTCCGCGCTGTGCGTGAACTTTGTAACGACATTGTGTGTGACTCATCGTTGCAACTCCACAACAAACACATCAAACAGTCATTGGTGAAGTCCTTAAAGGCCCAGTACACAAAAACAGCAACAAGCAGTTTAGAGCTATAATACACAGACTTCAGACAGATATAATCAATAATCTGATGGGTATTTTGAGCTGAAACTTTACAGACAAATTCTGTCTTTTAAAAAGGCTTTTATTAAATATAAAAAAGGGGTAAAATATGTGCCCTTAAATGTGTTGTGCTGATTGAGTACTGCTAAACCCAACAACAATGGCGGCGGAGAGAGAAAATACACTAAATTTTACAAATATCTAGCAAACAACCTTCTCCAACAAGAAGTGCCACCACAGCATATCGTGTTGCTTTATATTTGCATAGACAAACACAGAATGGAATAATGTTTAAAGCTTTATCAGAGGTGACTACACGGTTGTGCTTCTCGTCTGATGCGTGAAATCTGCGAGTGATCTCTCTGGTGCGAATGCATCTCACTACCAGCTCTGCTGCTCGACCTTCCGTCATATTCATGTTGCTAATTTGCTGTTATGATGGATATTTTTCTCCTGTCTGAAGACTGATTTATACTTCGTCAAGCGCACGTGTATGCTCCGGCACAGTCTTTGCGCTGTCACATAGTTCCCGTTGTGGCTGACACAGACACTGACGCAAACCTTTAAAAAAATGTACCTACATGTTGCGACAACGCGTAGTGCAAGCTCTGTAATTGGTTGGCTTGGTAGCTGAATCCATTGTGGGTAGGTTCAAGAGCCGCACAAACCCGTTAGAGCGAGTGTTTACAAGTGTTGAGTCCCTTGAAGTAGCCTCTAGATAGAAGCTGTTGTTTTGTGTTTACCTTATGAGTAATGTTGTTGCACATCCGCCGGTTGTCCCGCCTCTGAATCAGCAAATGAGTTTTAGCTACTTGTACATTAAGGTAGCGTTCAGAAAACACAGAGGAACATAACCTGCTGCCAGCAAGCGTTTCTGGAGTGAACCGCACGCAGAAGTGCAAATGCAGGACTATGCGCAAGGCATTTGCCGAGGGTCACGCCCATCACTCAAAGCAGAAGTATAAATCAGCCTTGACTATGCACATCAAAGAAGGCAGAACTGCATGACACACCCACCAATTGCTTAATCGTCACGAACCAATGTTAGCTCAACGGTGATGAGCTTGCCCAAAAAGTTTGCTTTAGTTTCGAACTTCCGAAAACAAACTCAAACCTTGTTGTGGCCCGTTTTAGTTTCTTTTCGATTTGATTTGAAAGTATACAGGGGCCTTACAGCATGGTGTTTTAAAAAGATCTCACCTTTTCAGAATGCATCAGCGTCAATATCCTAGTGGTTAATATCTCGACACGTAACACGGTGGTGCTCACAGCAACCAAAGTTCAACTCCCAGCCTAGCGACCTTTGCCGATCCTTTGACACTTTCTGCTCCCAACGTGTTCCTGTCTTCACTTTCTACTCTCTTATCAAAATAAAGGTAAAAACCCCTAAAAAAATGCTACGAGTGCACCGTGTGTCACATTACAAGAACCGAATCAGTTTCACACTGATGTATAGATCATACATATTTCAATAATACCGGAAGACTGATAACTTCAGACAAATGCAGAGCACCCAAACACTGCTGCACATTTGTTTATTTATTTTATGTATAAAACTTGTATCAGAGCTACAGCAAGGGTTTGTCAGTGGTGGTTACTGATACTGATGTTTGCATAGCAACGACACGCCATTGCACAGAAGCGCATTGAAATTGATGACAGAAGCGGTGCTACTCACGTTTTCCGTATGGTTTTAGACATGATATGTGAACCAAGTCTAGCTTGTAGTCAGGACAATATGTGCCGGAACACCTTTCATTATTGTTGATTTAATTTTAGTTACTGTTTGACCAACAGTTTAGTTTTAGAGTAAACCGAAGGCTGCAAAACTAAGATGTCAAATCCTAATTTTATTCATTTATTTATTTTTTAAGACTTTGATCTTAAATAGTGCCATGAAACAATTGCATCATTTCTACATAAACATCTCCATAAGAGACAACCTTTCATCAAAGCCAGTAGGTGAGGGAAGTAGAAGGGGTCCCCTGTACAATGTCAGTCATTTAATCTACCATGTGTTGACCTCTTGCCTATTCACGGTAAGTCAGTTGGGGTTGTGAGAGACAACCGCTAGTCATTCCAGAGCAGTAACTATAGACATGAAAGAAAAAAAAACTCTCTCACTTTCATCGTTGCAGGAATCCAATTCCCCTCCTACGGAACGCAAAGCCGTAACAAAGCAAATAATGAACAGCTTCTACTTTTTTCTTGTCACCATTGCTAGACAAATGTATATGGATCAGCCCAGAGACGAAAAATGCGTCCTTTTGAAGGTTTTCAACGCAAGGCTATTGTAATTTGTCCCACGGATGAGGATTTAAAAGATCGAACGTTAAAGCGAACTGATGAGGAAGGGAAGGATGTTCCCGATCATGCTGTATTAGAAATGAAAGGTAGGAATGCCATGGATAAAACCAAAACAAATGTTCAAAACTACACACCAGATCTGCTTTTGCTGTTTTTGTTTTGTTGTTTGTTTCTTTATTTTAAGACTTGGAAGAACCCACCCGTCCCTCCTTCTGTTAAACCTTTTTGCCAGATAAAAGAGCTATTCTCACCTTTTTTTCCCCATTTCTCCCTGCCCTTTTAACCACATCTATTGCATCGTCTCCCATGCCACTCTTCACCACTGCAAACCAGTTCAGATAATCAGGATTGAGGAAGAGAATTGCTGCAATTGGCTCTGGCGCTACAATTCACTTCAGCAACCGAGCAGTTTGTATTGGCCGTAATGTTAAAAGTTGAATAAATTAGTAGGAATTTCCTTTATCATAACACTCTTTTTCTGGCAACTGTTTTTAGTTTAATTTCCATTCCCTATGACCTCCCCCTCGCCCTACATTGTCCTCATATTCCAACTCTTGGACAAGGGTTTTCTTACACAGTTAAGGCAACGTTTGTCCCAGAGATTGTTATATTTATCACCACATGCTCCAGTTCTCTCTCTCTTTCTTTCTCTCTTTTCTCTCTCTCTCTCTCTCGTTGTTCTGTCCCTTGCCCTGTATCTTTGCTGTCACCATTGTATGGTGCTGATTATGATTCTCTTTGTCTTTTGCCGGCGCGGCTGTTCTGTCCCTCATTGCGTGCCTCTGCTCCCGCAGCAAACTTTGTGCTGCCCGACGTTGGCGAATTCTTGGACGAGGTGAGATTCGTAGAGCTTCAGAAGGAAGAAGCAGATGCTCTCATCAAGCAGTACAATGAAGAAGGCCGCAAAGCTGGGCCACCCCCGGAGAAGCGCTTCGATAACCGCCAGAGTGGTTCGCGTGGTCGCAGTAACTTCCAGCGCTACGACAATCGTAGTGGACCGCAGGGTAATAGAAGTGGCTACCAGAACCGCGGCGGCTCAGGAGGTGGAGGCTTCAGAGGAGGTTAGTTTTTTTTTTTTTTTTTTTTTTTTTTTTTTTTTTTCAGTAAATTTTTTTTTTATTTGTTAAATATGTAAAAAACAAAATAAAAAAAACTCCTCATCTACCATCAGATTCCCCCACAACATATGTAAAATGCTTTGAGTGTCCAGAAAGAAGCACAATATAAATTTTATGAATTATTATTTTTGTTATAAACAATATACTTCGTTTTTTGGTAATTAAATGCTTATTAAACCTAATTACATTTATTTGTTCAGTTCAAAAATATTTATTTATTTTTTACTCTTCAGAGTTTTGTTGTAGTTAAAAATGTCAATGACTATTTTGGAAGAGGATTTTAAGACTGTGACAAGATTTCCATACTGAAAGCACTAAAACAAAGATCACAAAAGAGTTTCAGGCTGAGTTTTTCAAGTATTTTGATTCTGATAATAAAATAGTACAGTGGTCCCTCGTTTATCGCGGTTGCGTTCTAAAAATAACAAGCAATAGGTGAAATCTGCGAAGTGGTCCGCTTAGTTTATTTGTACAATTATTATTATAGATGTTTTAAGGCTTCAATACCCCTCACTACACACTTTATATACATTTCTCAGACAGGCAGTAACATTTCCAAAATAAAGGCATAAACACTCAAAGTTCAAATCTGTAGAAAAATAAGTCCAGTATTATAAAATGAAATCAAAGATCAAAACCGTTTGATCATCATTTATCTGTTCTGTTATGGGGGCCTACAGCTGCGTAACTTCTACCTTCCTTTAGCATGTCCAGAAGTCCAACTTTTTGTGTTATGGTTAGCATATTCCTGGTTAGCATATTCCTCTGCGTTTTGCACTTAAGAGTAACACAGCTTGCAATCGAAGATTTCTGTAAATTTGGGAAGCTGAATGGATTCTGTACTGGACACCTGGCACAGAGGAGATTGATTGACAATGATCTACAACCAATCAGGACGCAGAACACAATGCCTTGTAGGAAAAAGCATGTCAAGTTGCATGAAAAAAAATCTGCAAAACTGCAAGGCCGTGAAACGTGAACCTCGTTATAGCGAGGGACCACTGTATACTTGTTTTGCTTGAGATTTAAACATAATTAAATGAAAATAGTTGAATCTTTTTCACATTTTGAGTGATGGATTTTTTTTTTATGTATCCCCAGGATGTTATTTATCATATATTGAACAAGAAATAGCATATCTAATGCTTTAGTGTGAAATTTAGAGTTTCATTTTATTTATTTATTGGCTCGTCTTATTAAATTATGAACCACTTATGTTCATGAAATATATTTTTATCTTTAATAATCTTTGTCATGTTGTAGCCATAAATTGTGGCAATAAACAAACAAACAAATCACTATTTTGGAATAAGTAGCAGGTTTACTCCCACATTAAATATGATAATTGTACGAGCATTACAAGTCAATCCCCATCAGCCGATAACAAATATGCCACTTTATACTAGCAGTAGTGATTTAATTTAATTTTTTATTCTACACTGTACACCGTGTAATCATAATATAACATTCAATCATTTTGATATTTCATATCTACACATTTATTAGGGATACAAAAAAACACCATTTACTCACCCTTCACTTGTTTCAAGTCTATTTGAACACAGATGATATTTTAAAGAAAGTTGGAAACTGGTAACCACTGACGAAAAAAGCAAATACTATGGAAGTTATTGCTTTCCAAGATTTTTCACATTTTTTGTGTTCAAAATAAGAATGAAATTCAAGTCGGTTCGGAACAAGAGAACGGCAAATAAATGGTGGCAATGTTCATTTTTGGGTGAACTATCCTTTTAAGTAGGGTTGTATTAAGGGGAATAATGTACAGTCCTCGCAAATAATAGTTTTTCAAGCCATACAGATCACCTTCTCTGGGTGTATTATCGCACTTATTGTCCTGCATTTCTTGTAACAATTATACCTAAAGAAATTAATCCATTTTAAAAATCCATCCGCTGCTTAATTAGGATACAACCGTGGAGGCTACAACCAGAACCGCTGGGGAAATAACTACAGGGATGGAGGCTCAGGAAGCCGTGGTGGATACAACCGCAACCAGCAGTCTGGAGGCAACTATAACCACAACCGCCAGGGCTCCTACAACAAGACTGTCTCTACAACATCCGCAGGGTACAGCCAGCCACAGGTACTAAAAAAAAAAGCTTTTTAGTACTCCCAAATCAGCGTATGAATCTAACAGGACTTCTAATCATTGCATTTTTTTTGGCTTTTCATAGCCTCAGTCTTATAATCCAGGCTACAACCAGGGCTACAGCCAGAGCAGCTATAACCAGGGGTATAACTACAGCAACTACAGTCAGTACCCAGCATACAGCCAGACCTACAGTCAAACCCCAGCAGCCACAGGACAGACCTACAACCAGCAGCAGCAGAGCTACAATCAACAGTACCAGCAGGTGAGGCTACTTTTCCTGGCACTAGTGGTGTAACGGATTACAGATCTCATGGTTTGGATTACATTGTTTTTTTTTTAGTCACGGATCGGACAGTTTTTCAGATCAGCCAAAAAAGGGGAGGAGACAAATGTAATTTGCTTTCCATTTATTACAGAAACAGTACTGCAAAACACTTTTGGTTTTAACAAACAGAACTTAGAAGCTGTGATTTTATTAAAAATAAAATTAAGAAATTATCAGCTGAATAAAAATAAATAGTTAAATATTCAGTACTGTCAAAAATTCACTGTTCCTACTGTTGCTAATAACGCATAATGTAGAAATCTAGCACTATAATATGTACAGCCTATATTTAAAGAGTTTCGTTGCAAAACGCGATAAACGCCATTTTTTTGACATTTGGATTTTATGATTGGAAATCATTGTTCAGATGTTCCTTAATCTATGTGTGAATTGCTGCCATTAATACAATTTAAGAATGAACATTTTAGGCCTACTACAAAATTTATTTTTTCGCAAAACGCTATATCCGTCAGACCAGTTTCTTTGCAAAATGCGATATAACATTATATAGCATATAATATTATAGAACAGTATATGCGTGAGCGCAGCATCCCCTGGGAGGAGAGTCACCGCCGACGAAATGCTCCGAGTTTGCTCATTGATTTAACGATAATATCAAAACAAAAAAACATGTTTTTAAAAAGAGGATTCACTAGGCTAACTAAAAATGTTTGCCATTTAATTGTTTATACTGTAGGCGAGCTGTCAGTCACAGGCTACGCTACTGATCAACAGCTGTCTGTTAGAGAGTCAAAGCTTTAGAGTCAAGCTAACCTCATGGATTTCGATGACGGTCATTCCAGACGGAGCCGGTCATTCCAGCTGCATCATAATAATAATAAAAACAGCTTATTTGACGGGACGAGGCGAGCTTGTGTCCGCGGACTCAGTGAAACAGGAACAGCGCCATCGCGGCTCCGCCTGCTCTGATCATATAGGTTTTCAGCAGCGGTGTGAAGCCTCCACTCTTTCTGTAACAAGCTACAAGTCGTTTGTCTAACTAACTTAATCTTACTTATCTATATTATAACTAATCACAATTAGTCCGAAGCTGTTTAAGGATGGTTGAAACAATAAACATCCTGCAGTTCGTTTGCTCTGACAGCTCAGCCGGTATGTTGTAATGGACCTTTTCATTATGGGACTGGCCTGGATTACTGGCACACGCCATAGGCACATTATGTTTATTATGGCATTATGTTTTTGAATATTATGAATATTTACGATTAATTGATAAATTATTGTTAATTTTCCCACTGATGATCCAAAAGATTTTTTCAAATGCCACAGTGAAGCCTGCTTAAAGCCATTGGTGCCCCTGCAAAAAAAATTAAATACATAAAAAATTATATGTTATATTGTGTACATTCTGGCCAAAACTAACTCAGAATCTTATTATTATTAATCAATATTTGTATATACTGTTCTATATATTTATGATGTTTTTTTTTAACCAATTTAGGATGTTTGACAATGTTATGTTAAATATGTTGCATTTTGGCATGCTTTTTGACTTATTTATGAACTATTTATGGACATAAAATAAAATAAAACAATATCCTGCATTTGAAGATATTGTGTCCCTGGCCTTCACTGAGCTCAAGTAATAGTTTAATGTACAAAAACTGTGAATAGACTTGACTGTTGATGTCTTAAATAAAAATGTCAAATTACCATGATTTCTCAAAATGGATATATCTCGTTTTGCAACAAAACCCTTCATTTATTTTTAGTCTCATTTTCAATAAATGTTTCAGTTATTCACTCATAAAACGTCATGTTTCATTGTTAGATGGATAATTTTTGAAGAATTATTTACTGCAACTTTCATTTTTGAGCATCAAGTTAAACTTGTATGACGGGGATTTTAATCTTTACAATAAACATCACTAATTTTATTTAAACTACAAACTGTTGTCCCAGTCCTTCTGTGTTATTTGACTGTTTGTAAACTAAAGACTGCTCTTTGCGTTTTTCAAACACATTTGAATGCAGCGATTCGAAGGATTAATAAACATGCAAATCACCATCATTTATAATTTCTGTTATGTGGATGTTGAGATCTTGATGTTTTAATGATTAATTGTGCAGCTTACACTGAATGCATTGATGCAGGCTAAACAAGTAGTGACAAAAAACAACTTTAATAACCTAAGAAACCCACCACATCCCGAATAACCTACCACAACTTCTTCCGTCATCATTATATTTGACAGCAAAGCCTAAATGCTTTCATACATGTGATCTGAACGACACGACAGGCGATCTCTCTGCGACTTTAGGATTTAGTACAAATTTAGGATTAACCTACAAGTTAAAAAAAATGTATTAATCTGTGGGTCACTTATATTCCGAACCATAGTTTGAGATCCGTACGAATCACGGATCAACCATGAACTGTCATCATGGCAAAGATAAAAGAAATGGGTTATTAATGCTATGTAATTCTGGCTTTAACTGTATACAACACACTCACCCAGTCTGAAACTGCATACAGACAATGTTCAGTACTATATTATTGAAGCATGTGTTTATTTACATGCTGTACCTTTGCTTTTCTCAGTACGCTCAGCAGTGGCAACAGTACTACCAGAACCAGAGCCAGTGGAACCAGTACTATAACCAGTACGGCAGTTACGGGAGCTACCAGCAGGGCGCTCAAGGCAGCCAGGGAGCCCAGGGAACACAGTAGCTGTAGCAGCATCAGCTCCGTCTCCTGCAGCCCATTCCCTAAGCAGCATTCCTCAAGCCTTTTCCCTCATCCTTCCCAGTCTTACCTTTTTCTTCGCCCACGTAACCATTTATTCGCTCCCTATTTATGCCAATCTTAAAGATAACCACGCTTCTGTGGACCCCCATTGCTCTGTTTGAGTTCTGGTGACAGGTTTCCCTTTTTTTTGCTCTTCTACTAAATATTTGTTTACATGACGCTTTGATTTCCCCCCATTATGTGTACTTGTAGATGAGAGGTTTTGAATTTAGTAACGTGTGGTTTAGTCTGACTCAAACAGCTCACACACTATGATGTGCTTGAATGTTTCGAAAATAGAGCAGGAAATATTGAGGAATCTTTGCACGCTTGCATTTACATCTGATGTATAGAGAAAGGAGGCAGGGCGTTTCTGTGTACCGATACTTTTACCACTGATTTTATCATCGTTTTTGTTTTTTATTATTGTATAAGTTTAAAAGAACCACATTCTGCGCTAGATTATTGGTATTGTTCTGTATCTCATCACATGCCTGTATGTACGCATTGATGTAAGACCATGTAACGCTTGAGGTACATGATATTGGACATTTTAATAACCCAAATCTTGAATAACAATTTTGATTCTCCAACCTATGAAGGTTATCATTGTTTTTTTTTTCCTTTTTATATAGCATTTTTAAAACGACTCTGATTGGTCTAATGCACATCTACTCCCATGTTGCAGATTAGTGACGATCCAAACTAGTTCCTCGTGTGGATATGTTTTTACCTTGTGTCTCGTCTGTAAAGAAGTATCTGCATATGGTTTTTGTGTCAAATCAAAACACGTTATTTTGTATTTGAGAATATAATCAGAAGAACAAGCTTGTGGTCTGTGTCTTTATTGTGTTAGAAACGCACCAAAGCTGAAACGAGATTCAGCAGTGTAATGGGCTAGCTAGATGCACAGCTAGTGTTTTACAGCCATTGATGAACTTCCGGTGCAAGCTTTTTTTTTTCCTTCTTTTTTCTTCTTTTTTTAATTTAGAGAAAAGAGTAACAGAAAAAGGGGGATAGGAGGAGGAAAAAAATAGAAATAATGACAAAGAAGGGTTGTCATAAGGGTTACAAAATCGAGTCATAATGAGTTTGACATACATTATCACAAATTGTTTGCAGTGACATATTCAGACCATTTTTGCCAGTACTTGTTACACTTTTTTTAATCAAGTCTTAGGTTAAAAGTCAGTCTCTCCATACAGTATATTTCCTTTACAATTCATTCCTATCCATTGAGCCCTTGTTGGAGGATCAGACTGAAACCATTTTCGAGTTATGGCTTTTCTGCTGCTTACTAAAAGGATTTAAATCAAGTATTTGTCGACAGTTGGAATAATTTCTGGTATTTTCCCAAGGTAATGTAATAAATGAGCAGTTCAAATCTCCAGTTATCTTTTTTATTTCAGCCGCTATTTCATACCAGAAGGTCTGTATGTTTGGGGAAGCCCAAAAAACGTGAAAATGGTTTGCCATTGACATTCCATATTGTCTCCAACAAGAGCCCAAACTTTCAACACCCGTACGCAATGCAGACAGTTTAGGAGTTGTGAAGAACCTCATCAGATTTTTCCATCCAAACTCTCTCTAAGCTCTCTAGTTTGTGGTTATTGCATGTTTCACATCTCTGGCCAGTCTTCCTGTTATTTGTTGGTTTGACTCTTTTTCCCATTTTTGTTTTATGTAATTTGTTGAATGAATCTTACTGTTTTGTATGCATTCATATAATTTAGAGACCATCTTTTTGTTTTCTTTTATGTATGCATCCGAAAATACTGTAATCAAATTATAATCATCCCTAAATTAATTTTTTATTTTTTTATCCGGTGCAAGCTTGTGACAATTTTCAATTTAATAAGGATCCTTTTACAGCGTCGATGTTGTAATGTAATTACAATGTGTTCAGTTAAATAGACTTAAGCATTCATTTAGTTGTGCAAGTGTAAAACGAGATGAAAGACCATCAGGAGCAGCAGGCGAGTGTAGAAACTCCATTGAAAATACTGGGGTAAAAGTAATTGTCATATTTAAAGACATGGGGGGTGAAATGGAATTTAATGCAGTGCTTCTTGTCCGGTCTGAGACCCACGTTATATATTTATCAGGCAGTGAAGATCATTGATATATAAAGGAAACAGACCTTTTTTATCATAATTTAATGATGGAAAGAGACTTTACCGGCAGCACTGAGGCTGACTGGCTGAAACTAAAAGTTTGTGTGCATATGCAAGAAAACTACCGTAATCCTCTACTTCAGGTCTGTATTTTTTTTTATAAATTAAGGCTGTTAAAAGTATTATTATGCTTGTAGAAATATGAATTAATCCTAGTTCTATTTCAAATGCTAGCTGTCAGATGACTTTTCTTTCTAAAAATATCTGTCAGATGTGTATAAAAAGCATATTATTACAGATATGAAATAATTTTCCTTTGGGGCATCTGGACTGTTAGACATTCTCTTGGTAGAGAACTAAAGTATTTTAATTAAGCTAATTTTTAGTGCAGAAAAAAACAAATCAAGCACTTTTCAAGGGTCAATAGTTATTAAGTCCTGCTGCTCTTGGTTAATTCATGCCTCCTTTATTATTGGGTAAATACAATTCTTGTTCAGCAATACTTAAAAAGACAATAATTTTAAATTAAATGTGTATTTTTTTGACAGTTTAATGTATGTTAGTTTTACAGCTGCACCTTCAGAAACATCAAATGCAGGAAATAAATCAACCAGCATGAATTCATAAGTTTCAAATGATCTGTGCAGGTGTCCTGACTTTTTATCCTACCCATCCGATTATGCTACTAACACTGTATTTGAATAGTGAGGTTGGGGTTAGGGCATACCTGTGAACCCTCTCGTTTTTCCCGGGATTCTCCCGTATTTTACAGTTCTATCCGCTACCATCCCGTAAAGGTATTTTCCCATATTTCTCCCGTATTTCCAGTCTTTCTCTGAAGGGTGACAATAAACATTAAAGAGCCGATCCTCCCTATACGCAACCCATGCCACCGGACCACCAGGGGCCGCCCCTTGCTCTTAAATGTAAGTCTGGTCTGTGCTTTCGGTTTATTTAGGCCTGAAACACTTTGAAATAAATATTAAAACGGCGGGATTCCCTTTCCTTTTCATTACAGGTGCTGTCTCTCCTCAAAACAGTCATAAAGCTGTGCGTGACTGTCAGCTGACGCGCTCCATCGTGATAAACAGACCCTGTTTCCCAAACGGATTACATGCGATTTGAAGCGGAGCGAAAGTGGATACTGGGTATTGGGTGCGTGTTTGTACAGACATTCATTCATTTCATTCATTCATTTTCTTGTCGGCTTATTCCCTTTATTAATCCGGGGTCGCCACAGCGGAATGATCCGCCAACTTATCCAGCATTTGTTTTACGCAGCGGATGCCCTTCCAGCCACAACCCATCTCTGGGAAACATCCATACATTCTCATTCACACACATACTTTGTACAGACATATACACATAATTAATAATAACATCTAAAGATGTCAATCTTGGTGTTTTTTTTTTTTCCAAACACAACTAATTTTGTCCTAAATGAGCATAAAAAGTTAGGAAAGCAATCGAATGCCTTCATAATAACGTTATTATAATGTATTTTAAAGTGACCCCTCTGTTATTTAATGTTATCAAACGAAAAATCATAAAAAATGAGATTCTTTTGTTGCTCTTTAATCAGAATGTGTAAGTTATACAGTGAATAAAAGGGTTAATGAGATTTAATAATTCAATTTCTTTATTAATATAAATTTGCTGAACTTTTTTTTCATTGTGTGTGTGTGAGGGGGAGGGGGGTTTGGGGTATCCCCATAGACTGTAAAAAATATGGAAGTAGTATCCGTGACGTCACCCATAGGTTTCTAAAGAACTCAAAAGAAGCTACTACCGTCGCCATTTTGTTCGCGCGTCATCGCACCAACCGAGGCATACCAAACAAGGGCAAAGAGGCGGAGCGTGGGCGGAGCTACAGGACGCATGCTGGCATTTAGCTAAGAGCTTACTTATGGGAGAAACACATAATATTTCATTACCTGCCACTCGTTTGTGTTCTGACCACACGTGCTTGGTTGTACACTATATCAATAAAGTGTTTAGTCTGTTGAAAACACTGTTGTAATACATCAAGCCACTTAACATCGTTCTAATGACGTTTTTCAACAGGAAGAAAATGCAAATTACATCCAAACACTTCAGATATAGTCTGTGTTAGTAAATGCAGGGCTATTGATGAAATCCAGGCAGAACACTGTATGACAACGCTTCAGATGACGATTTTATAGACTACAGCTGATCAATCTGTCAGATTCTGGAGTGCATTAGAGTTCTGAAGAACATTTTAAATGATAAATTATCCTAAATAAAGCAATTACATTTATAGAGATGGTATAACTATATAATTTCACTCACCTGGGAAACGGAGACCCCGTGAATGGTTTGTGAGCACAATTAAGTGCACACAGCATGCCATATCATCTGATAATTGTAGGAAATAATTCCAAAAGGCAACTGACTGTGTAAAGCCAAATAAAACAATACAAAAACACGATGTATATACGGAGATCAGCAGCTAATCAGCCGGAATCAGCTGAGGTGATGTGACAGCGACCAGCGGGACTAGCTGTCACTCAAGTGGCCACGCCCTTAATTATACAAACTTAATTTAGCCTAATATAAAGGAAACGGATGAGTTATAAAAAAATTCACCCCCCTCACAGTTGTCATGAAGGGTAATATAAGCTATATGAACCAAAATCGTTCTTTGTACCAGGCTGTAAACGCCTTTTTTTCTGCTGTAAAGTTGGCCATTTTAACAGTGGGCTCATTAGAGATTTGCTCTATTATGGAGCCAGGACTAGCGGAATTTTCGATGAATTGCAGTCTTAGTTACTTCCGTATTGGCCTTCCGAGGGAGAGTGGGAGGTTGCCGCTTGGGTATCCCTTATTTTCACATCCCAATGTTGACATGTATGGTTTAGGGATTGGGTATGTTAGGGCAATATTACTGCTTTATATCACACTAAAGTATACTCCACATGACAGTTCACACTGGTAGCAAAATCTGATGGGTTGCACCTTGCGTAATCAAAATGTGCTACCTACTTTTAGAATGGGAGGTGGGACAATCTGACAAAGGTAGGAACACGTCTACCTCTCATTCAAAAAGTAGGTAGCGCATGTTGATGAAGCAATATGCTATCCATCAGATTTTGCAATGAGTGTAAACTGTAATGTGGAGTTGTGTTTTATGAAGCTGTCCTACTAATAGCTAATCCCCCTAACCCCAACCTCAGAACCATTCAAATGCAGTGTTGGTAGCATAATCTGATGGGTAGGATAAAATCTCAGGACATCTTGTTTTGGATAAAATCTTGTAAAAATTAATGAGGGTAAAAGTAAATCGGTTGGCTTACAGACCTGTTTATAACTCCACCCTGAGGCGAGGGTTAGGCTTTTGTTTCTCAAATCTTCCTGGTTCAAGCATTCACCTTTCTGAGCTCAAGACATTTAAAACGTGTTTGACAACTCCAAGAAACAACAACTTCTGAATTATTTGATTCTTGGTGAAAAGGGACTCAAAATGAGGTGGGTTGTTTTGTTCTATAAAGGATTAAATGCTGTAGGACGGCATTCAGGGAAACGCAGTGACAGCAGCAGCTGTGCAAATGAGTCGTTTTGATCTTTTAAATTCACAAGATGAAGTTATTGCGCGGTATATAAATGGATTTAAATCTTTTTAAGTGTTTACACAAGGTCTTTGAGTTATCAGTGGTTTTATGTCTGCACGGGAATTTGACTAATTCTGAAAGTGGATTCAAGAAAATAAAATAGAAACATGCCAGCAAATATAAATTAACGTGTGTGTTTAATGTGTTTAATATTTATAAATTAAATGAATTCTTTCTGGAAACAGAAAAAAACTACTCCTTAAATGTCCATAGAAACTTTAGACAGATGTCCCAACCTAATTTCATATGCGAGCTAAGTTGCTTTTTTTTTTCTTTTTTTTTTAAACGCCAGTGGCCGTGAGAGCTACTCATGTCATTGTCACTGAATCTGTCCAACTTACTAAATATGCATTATGAATCATAAATCTCAAATTAACAAAAATTCTGTTACACACACCTGATTTGAGTTGCTCTTTAAATTCTAAAAGAATATAATCAATACAATTGTTATTTAATTATCTGCGGGCCGGTCCAATACGCCACTGCTAGTAGGCTACCTAGTAAATAGATGCTAGTACTTGTTCACCTATTAAATAGATGCTAGTACTTATTCATTAGTATATTAAATAGATGCAGGTACTTATTCATTAAATACTAGTACTTATTAAATAGATGCTAGTGATTATTCTTTAGATACTATTACCTATTAAATATGGAAGGTAAATCCTGCCAATTTTAAATAAATCGAACAAACATTGGAAATTAAAATAAAAACCAGATAAAAAATTTCATAATAAAACACTGTTCACAAAACATGTGCCAAAATTGAAAATAAAAAATAGAATTATTTAATTTCAGTTTTAATTTTCAACGTCAACCAGTTTGCAAAGCCTATGCTAATCAGTGGGAGGGGCATAATCAAGTGACGTCGAGTGTTTTCAGAGCCCGAGGACCGGGCAGAAGCGCGGCTTTTATGGATGGGACAGCATGAGTTACTGATGTATGTTTAACAGAATTAAAATGGCTAAAACCAACGCTATCTCACGGCAATTCGTAACTTTTGATTTAGTGGCTAATTCGTATGAATTTGTACGATCTAATTCGTAAAATTTATTACGATTTGCTCATCACCCAATGACAGTTGGGTTTAGGGGTGGGGTTGAGTGCCACGCCTCCTTTTTTAAATCGTACATTTTCGTACGACTGAACTGAATTTGTTTGAATTAGCCACTAAACTGGCAAAACGTAAAATGCTTACGTTTTCTCGTGAGATCAGGCTGCTAAATCTGTTGATAAGCTTTTACGTAAAGCAGCTGCTGCATTGGTACAGCAAGAGGAACAAAGGACACGGGATAACCAACTGTCATGAAAATTAAAACTGAAATTAAAGGGTCGATAAAAGGAAAACATAAATTTTAGTTTTAATTTGAATTGTGTCCCTATTGTAGCGTGAACATTAAGAACAAGCTTTGTAAAAATTGTGTTTGCATTTTATTTTTCAGTTTGGCTTTTCATTTTAATTTTGGCAGTCTTGACACGGAAATGCAGTGAAAATGAAATGTTAAATCGGCAACTTCATTTTAATTATCAGTTTGACATGGACGATGCGTTGTCACACTGAAAATTAAAATTAAATAATTTTATTTCATTTTCAATTTCGGCGCATATTTTGCTAACTGTTTTATAATGAAATTGTTAATCTGGTTTTTATTTAAATTTTCAATGTTTGTTTGATTTATTTAAATTTGGCAGGATTTACCTTCCATATTGCTTATTCAGATTAAGGCAAAAAAATACTGATGTCCATGTAAATGTACTTTTCCCCATTTAAAACTATACAATTTACTCATTCATTCATTCATTCATTCATTTTCTTTTCGGCTTAGTCCCTTTATTAATCTGGGGTCGCCACAGCGGAATGAACCACCAACTTATCCAGCATTTGTTTTATGCAGCGGATGCCCTTCCAGCTGCAACCCATCTCTGGGAAACATCCATACACACTCATTCACACTCGGACAATTTAGCCTTACCCAATTCACCTATACCACATGTCTTTGGACTTGTGGGGAAAACCGGAGCACCCGGAGGAAACCCACGCAACTGCGGAGAGAACATGCAAACTCCAAACAGAAATGCCAACTGACCCAGCCGAGGCTTGAACCAGCGACCTTCTTGCTGTGAGGCGAACGTGCTACCCACTACGCCACTGTGGCGCCCATTCATTCATTCATTCATTCATTTTCTTTTTTGGCTTAGTCCCTTTATTCGCCAGAGGTCGCCACAGCGGAATGAACCGCCAACTTATCAAGCATATGTTTTACACAGTGAATGCCCCTCCAGCTGCAACTCATCACTGGGAAACATCCATACACACTCATTCACGCCCATACATTACGGACAAATACCTCTAGCGCATGTCTTTGGACTTGTGGGGGAAACCGGAGCACCAGGAGAAAACCCACACGAATACGGGCAGAACTCCACACGCTACCCACTGCGCCGCCCCTACGAGTTACTCGTTTTGTGTATTTTATAGTCTTTGGTTTGACTCATTTGTCTAAGCTTTTCCTTTTGTTTTCAGTCTTGACACCTTAAGAACCAAACTGCTTCTGCAGGAGTGCCATTTCACCTGGTCTCTCAGAGAGGATGAAGACTTTGTTCTCTGCGACTTACTGAATCGTCTCGAAGAACAGATTGAGCTGGAATCTGGCATGGCGAGAGTAACCAGAGCGTACAGCAGCTTCGCTTTCATTCAGTATCTCAACGGGAAGCACCAGGAAGCTCTCACGAATCTGCAGACATCAGTGCAGCTCGCCAAGAAGCTCTACAAGGACAGCGATGAAGTTCTTATTGTTACATACGGAGATCTTGCTTGGTTGCACTACCACATGAATGAAATCTCCGTATGTGAAGACTACCTGAGACAGTTAGAGAGGATACAGAAAAAGTTTTCCGAAGGATCCACTTATGACGTCGAAGTGCTCAGGGAAAAGGGTTGGACTTTTCTTAAGTTCTCTCACAAATACTATAAAGCTGCCATGGAGTGTTTTAGAGAGGCTCTTGAAATGAACCCAGCAGATGGCGATTTAAACGCTGGCTATGCTTTTGCTCTGTACCGCACCACAAAAGAGACCTCAGATTTGCTAACAATGGAGCAACTAGAAAAAGCCATAAAGCTTAATCCTGATGATGCTGTCCTACTGGTGTTGCTTGCATTGAGAATGCAGCGTAATAAGGAGGATGTCAAAACCGCCCAGCTAAATGTGATTAAGGCTTTAGAAAAGCCTTGTAACCCACATGTTATAAGATATGCAGCAATGTTTTATCGCCAATTAGGTGGCAAGGATGATGCAATTAATCTGTTGGAAGAAGCCCTGGAAGAAACCCCAAAATCAGCATTTATACACCATCAGTTGGCATTGAGTTACAAAAGCAAAAAAATATTCCTGGAAAAGAACGTCAGGACACATGGTAAAGCAGAGTTTGACGTTGAGTCAATACAGCAATGCCTGAGTAAGATAATCTATCATCTAGAAATGGCCGTTAACTTAAAGCCCACTTTCGTTATAGCTGTGGCAGATTTAGCACTTCACTATGGACAGAGTGGTTGCTCCAAAGCTGAGACCCTCTTTGAGGAAGCATTCAAATTGGCTAATAAGGAAAAGCAACACCTGCAGTTAGTCCACAATTTTTATGGACGTTACCAGCTCTATACCAGAAGATCTGAACAACCGGCCATCCGTCATTTCTTGCAAGGTTTGATGCTGCAACCAAAATCAGAACAAGGCAAGATGTGTGAGGAGAGTCTGGAAAAGATAATCAAACATCGTATTAATAGGGTGAAAAATCCTGATGACAGCAAGGTGTGTGCCATTCAAGGATTCATTCATGAAGTGAAAGGTGAAAAACTCAAGGCTGTGGAGTTTTATGAAAGAGCTCAAACAAGTGGACTTGATTTTGGTAAGTGATGTATATGTATATACAGGCCCGCTCCTATCAAGTTACTATGATTAGTTTTAGTAATTTAAAAAAGGCTGTTAGTCAGTCATTTAAATATTGTTGATTTTCATTCATGCCATTAAGTGAAATTACAGAACCTAAACAAAGTATAGCAACATATATGTATTGCATGTGGTAAATATCACTGATCATCCCTTCAAGTCTGTGTGAACCAGAAGTTGCTGAGATTTTTGTTTCAGTATGATGTACTTCCAACAGAAACAGAATATTGAGTTGGGGGTGGGGCTTTCTTTCTGAGCATCATTCCTTCAAAGCAAACTAACGGTAAGAGTGGCGTGCATAGGAATATTGTGGCTGAAGCCGTCAAACTTCACGCCACTCCAATCTCAGAAGAAAATGGTGAGACTTTGATTTAATATTACCAAAACAAAAAATTCTTAGTAGCTTGCACGGATTAATTGTTCCTATAAAGTTTACCCATAGATATTTACATTAGATGTCGCCTACGCTATTGTTGTCTATTGGAAGGAATGTGTCAATTGAGCTGTCATTTTGCTAAAGGGTAGCACTCCAAGGGTAGCACTCCGGACTAAGGTGCAGAGGAGGACTGGCCATCCGGAGCCCAAGATATATGCACATATATATATAATCGCAGGTTTTCCCGCTGGTCAAAATGCTAATATTTTTTCAAATTACAAAAGTTATAATTTTACATCACTTTTTGATGGATAAGTGACCACACAGGCATTGCCAATAAAGAGCATGTGTTTGTGTTCATGGAAATGTATTATCCTCTCTCCCTGTTAAATTTGATTTAACCCATGTCCTGAAACACACCCCCTCTCCGGCTTTTACTTCGAGCGATTTGTTTGTGAATGAACCTCCATTATAAACTATTCGTGTGAACCATATCGATATTTCAGCATCTCAATGTGCATATCCACCCTTCTGATCTAAATCGTATAAAACATTTGTAATATTCGATAATTTAGGGTGGACAGTATGCACACTGAGGCACACGGTAAGAGGGGCGTGCATAGGAATATTGTGGCTGAAGCCGTCAAACTTCACGCCACTCCAATATCTGAAGCAAATGGTGAGACTTTGATTGAAGATTACCAAAACAAAAAAATGTTTTCAGTAGCTTGCACGATATTTCAGTATCTCAATGTGCATATCCACCTTTCTGATCTAAATTGTATAAAACATTTGTAATATTTGATAATTTAGGGTGGACAGTATGCACACTGAGGCACACTGTATGTTGTCAGGCACCCTTATAAAAACTAGCTGTTACTTCACTTAGCCGACAATAATATAATAAAGTTTCTGGTACTGCAGCGTCTTGATTTCATATTTCATTTACATTGTTTGCTGATTTTCTTCAACAAAACTAGCATAAACCTAGTATTTAGTGCAAGTTGGTGCTATGTTGCCTTATAGTCAATGCAGTAAGTGACTTCATTATCATCAATGACGTTACCTGCTGAGCACAAAGTGAAGTTTAATAATAAACTAATTTCAAGAAGATCACATGCTTATGATTGATTACGGCCGCTCCCACATTAGCTAATGCATGATTCACCAATCAGATGATTCCTAACTCACTATAAATAACCAGAGTGTCTTACCTTAGTCATCTTTGTCTTGGAGAATCCCCCCTTCCTCCCCTACTCCTCCCCTTTTCCTTGACAGGGCAGCACGGTGGCTCAGCAGTTAGAACTGTTGCCTCACAGCAAAAATGTCTTTGGTTCAGGCCTTTACCTGGCCAGTTGACATTTCTGTGTGGAGTTTATATGTTCTCCCCATGCTCGTGTGGGTTTACCCCGAATTCTCCAGTTTCCTTCTACTGTCCAAACTAGAGTCCAAAGACATGTGACATAGGTAAATTGACTATACGAAATACCATAGATGAGCTCTTAATCAACAGTACATCTTCGTAGAAATCCTTAATCTGCCATTTGCCTTAACAAGCAGGGGAGTTCTCGAGATCTACCTGAGCTAAAACTCCTCTATCGCCCTGCAAACTGGAGGGAGCCCTATAGGCTCTAGGATCTTATGAGCTCAGGGCTCTCTACCGGGACAGCATGCCAAACAAGCTTTATATCAATCATCAACTAAGTGTGAACTCTTGAAAGTTTGTAACATACAAAATCTATTCTACTATTCTACGTCATTTTGTAGTATAAATAGTGTCTGTAGTGCGTTCACACTGAAAACTCTAAAAAAATTATATATGCACTTTAATTACCCGGATGATGCACTCATTCAATCGTTAAAATTATGTGTGCTATGTTGGACACTTCACGCATGTTGGATTACATTATCTATTTTTGATTGTGAAAGCAAAATTCTCCTACAAGAGTGATTATATCGCCTCCCGATGGTGAATGCGGTTATACACATGGCAGGTATTATTTGGTACTTTGGTCGTTTATTTCACTAATTGGCAACCGTCAAACGCCATCAGGGAAGCGGTTTGAACTTCCGCTTAGTAAAAAACCTATTAGTGTCCCGTTTGGGATGACACTACATTCATACACTATGCTGTTGAGTGTGTAAGTTCATAATGTTGTTTGCTCGTCACTACACCCGGACACAGCGCAAAAGTCCAGCATCTTCGGATTGGCTTTGGTCTTGACTAGTGCATCGACGCATGCTCAGGGTCCATATGCGATATCTAGTGTATGAAATTCACCTGATAATATGTGCTAGCAAAATAAACATTGCAAATTTTGATTTAGGTTATACTTGGAAAAGGTTCAGAACACTCTCACCATTAAGCGATGTGTATCTAAAATCTCAATATTACCATTTGAGACTAAAAATCACTAAAGGAACAAAACTGTTAAACCAATTATTATTTATCATGTTGACTGTCGAACCTAGGGGGCATTAGGGTTACATTGTAACATTAACACGTTATGGCTTGTCATCATCTGCACTTCCAAACTGGTAGCACATGCAGTGTTGTGGCACTTTTCACAGGAACCCCTAATGTCATCTCAGTTTACAACTGTTTTTTTTATGTATAGTGTGGAGATGGGCCACACTGGTGAATGCTGGTTCTGCTCAAGCACAAACATGAATTAGTGGCTAGCTGGCTGCATTTTGCTGGCCTACATTTGTGGCATTAAAAAAAGGACATAATGATTATGTCAATTCCTGTTGGGACACTAATTTAATTTACACTCCTAATAAATCTTATTGGGCGCCACGGTGGCCTAGTGGTTAGCACGTTCTCCTCACAGCAAGAAGGTCGCTGGTTCGATCCCCGGCTGGGCCAGTTGGCATTTCTGTGTGGAGTTTGCATGTTCTCCCGGTGTTCCCGTTGGTTTCCTCCGGGTGCTCTGGTTTCCCCCACAGTCCAAAGACATGCGGTACAGGTGAATTGGGTAAGCTAAATTGTCCATAGTCTATGTGTGTGAATGAGAATGTATGGATGTTTCCCAGAGATGGGTTGTGGCTGGAAGGGCATCCGCTGTGTAGAACAAATGCTGGATAAGTTGGCGGTTCATTCCGCTGTGGCGACCCCGGATTAATAAAGGGACTAAGTCGAAAAGAAAATGAATGAATGAATGAATAAATCTTATTTGAAAGAATGGGCCTGTTTATGTAAAATAAATCAAATTTTGCCATTACGTTAAAGGGATATTTCACCTAAAAAATTAAATTTACTGAAATGTACTCACCCTCAATTGGTTCCAAACCTTTTTGAGGTTTTTTTCTGTTGAACACCAAAGAAGACATTTTGAAGAAAGCTAAAATCCTGTAGTCATTTAACTCCATAGTAAGAAAAACAAATACTATAGAAGTCATCGGTTACAGGTTTTCAGTTTTCTTCAGAATATCCTCTTTTGTTTTCTAATAGAACAAGTGAAAGGTAAGTTAATGGTGGCAGAATTGACATTTTAGGGTGACCTATCCCTTTAACATTGTCATGTTTTATGATATCATATATTGTTTCTCAGTGGTTGTATCTTCTAGATCAGGGGTGCCCAAACATTTTCGTATAAAGGGCCAAAAACCAAATATCATTGAGAGCCGTGGGCCGAAGATAAATATACCAAACTATTTTACATTAAAGTTACCATAGGTAAGGTCATAATTTATAAGAAAACATTACTTTAAATCATATTATCACATCACATGTATAACAGTGAAGTTTAATGCTGAATACACTAGTCAAGCAGAATCTGCCTTTACATTGATTTGTCCTGTATCTGTCAGGTGACAATATGTACATTTAAACAAAATCTGATTCATTTACACCATTTAATTGAAACATTTAATTTTAGTTAGCTTTTAACAATAAAGCAAACAAACAAAAGGTTACATTAGATTTGAAATGGCAATCTCTAAACCATGCCCATCATTCTTCATCTCTTCTCAGATAGCATGGCAGGTCAAATTAAAGGTTACCATGCCAACTTCGGCCTGCAGGCCCTGGCTTGGGCATCTCTGTTCTAGATGAACAATGTGGAATTTTAAAAATGTTTCTTGCTGTAATTGAAAAAAAGGTTAAACAAATCTCCGTTGTTGTTTTTTTTTTTAAATAGGTGAAAGCTTTCTTCTCACAGGGATGAGGATTTGGCTCATGGATATCGATGTCCCAGACAAATGCAATGGACAACTGATTTTTGATAGAGGAACTTATGATGAAGTTAGCAGTGGGAGGCTAAATGTTTTTAAAGGTTCAATGAACAACCAAGAAGTGCACTTGGTCGGCGTTGATATTTCCAATGTCAAGAGGATCCTTAAATGGAAAAAACTTTCTCTTGGGCCTCATGCTGTTCTGGTTGCATTTTCTCTTCATCATGGCCAATTCGCAGAGCAGACCAGAGAGATGCTTGAAAATTTAGATTTTCTTGGAGAGAAATTCTGGAAACATGTGATTGTGGTGTTTAAAGAGGGTGACTGTAGCATCAATGAATATACTGGAGCTCAGAGAAGCACACTGGAGTGGCTTCGTGAAAAATGTAAACACAACACCTACATCTCTGGCTTTGCACCAGAAATTACAGAGAGGAGAGAGCTTTCAGAGAGAATCCAGGCAGTGATCAGGAGAAATCATTCAATGCACCTGATATTACCAGACATTTTCGATGGAGATTCTCAGTGTCCTTCAGACGTTTTAAGTGTAAGTCGTTTATTAATTTCTTGGGTCACACTTTACAATACGGGAAGCTGAGCAAACAGTAAACAATGCTTTTATTAATCATAGTTCAACATTTATTAATGCATTTTTAATTAAACGCTGTGCTTTTGACCATAACGTATCATTCATTGTTTATTCATGTTCGTTCATTCATTGTTTATTCATTGTTTATTCATTAATTAACATTAACTATGTGTGCCATTTTGGAAAACGTTCTCATTTCTTTTATCATCTAATGCAGACTTGTTTGATTTGACAATGCAGTTACACTGTGCTTTATAATTTGCATAGAAATTAGACGAGAAGGATTTTTTGTTCACCCCTGAGATCGTCATACAAGGAGACCAAAGTAAATACAGGTATTATACCAAGAAACAGGCAGAGCTAGCCAAGTTTATGAGTTTGTATTTATATTTAATATATTTTTTTAAATGTCACAGGCTACAATGCAGCCATGCAGGCTGGTTCCGTTGTGCGTTTACGCAGATCGGTTTTAAGATGGAGAGAGAGGGGGAGATATTGTATAGCACTGTTCTTCAGGAAAAAGATTGTCCAGTTCCTGCCAACCATTACCAAGCAGGACCTCTGTATGACATAAAATGTGTTCAGGGTGAGCTGTCTCAACTCAGACTACCTCACTGTGAGGCCTCCATTGGTAAGTTTAGAATATGCAAACTTAAAGGCACACTCCATTGTTTTTGAAAATGGGTTAATTACAACTCCCCTAGAGTCAACAGTTGTTTTACCATTTTAAAACCACTTTTAGCTTAGCTTAGCTTAGCATAAATCATTGAATTGGATTAGACTATTAGCAACAAACATTTCAAAAATGACTTTTGATCATTTTCCTATGTAAAGCTTGACTCTTCTGTAGTTGCATTGTGTACCAAGACCAACTTTGCTGCCTTACTATGGCTGCAACAGGCAAAATGATATTATGCAGTGCCTGAAAATATGTCCTCCTTCGGCTTAGTCTCTATTTCAGTGGTCACCATAGTGGAATGAACCACCAACTATTCCAGCATGTATGCCCGTCCAGCCTCAACCCAGTACTGGGAAACCTGAAAGTAGTCCCCAGCCAGGTAACTTTCTAACAGCACTTTGTAATGTTATATCTGCTGCATTCGTGATACACCAGCTAAATTCCTTGATTATTACACCAGAATGAAAGTATAGTTCCTAGACATCTCAGTCTAGATAATAGCCACTTTTAATTTTCCATTGGTCTTGGTACAGAGTAACTACAGAAGAGGCAGGCAAAAGTCTTTTTTGAGGGCTTTTTTGCTAATGGTATATTCTGATTCAATGATTTATGTTAAGCCAAGCATAAAGTGCTTCCTCCAGACATAAAGATTGGCTGAATGGATTCAACTCTAGGGGAGTTGTAAAGTCAGCCCATTTCCTTAAAGGAAGGTTGAGATTTCCTTAAAAAATGTTCATTTGCTTTGCACTTTTTCCAAATGTAGAGGATATTGCAAAAAATTTTATTTGTTTTTTAATTATATATATATTTTTTGTCACAGAGGATGCCTACGACTACATGTCAGTTATACATTACTCAAATCAGACCATTGATATTCTGAAACCTCAGGCTATCACAAGCACACACGTTACAGTGACCATCTCAGGAACGTCAAAGTTTTTTATTTCCAAAAAAGGTAACTGGTTTAACAATCGTGTACTTGGCCAAGTAATGCTTTTCTACAAACGGCAAACACACAAGCTGCATGTTTTTCTGCAACCACGCAACGTGGACCCCCGAGAAGTAAGCAGTAAATATATTTGTTGAATTCTGTTTTGCCTTATTTTGGTTCAATGTCATAAGTGCCTGTTCTTTATTCTTTTAGGTGGAAAAATGTGATGGTAGTTATAAACTCATCCAGTTACCTTGTGAATGCATGCTCAAATATAACGGCGTGTACAGCATGTCCTGTGATCCTGCTGAATGTGATCCTGTTGATGAGCATGGACTTTCAGAGAGGCCTGTGCCACGAATACAACCAAAGGCTAGTATTTGAACGTAATCATGGGAAATCATGTATCAAAAAAAGGTCATCTTGTCAGTGGAAAAAGACAAAACAAAACAAAAATGAAAACTTTCGCTCAGAAATTGGTTGTAAATTTCAGAAATACACTAAAAAAAATTATTAAAAAAACAAGAAAAAATAATAAGATTTATGTATTTTGATTGCAGATAAAATGTTTTTGCTTGATATTTGTTAATTAAACATAAATAAAACAAATAAGAAGATTTGTGTAATAATATCAATAAATCCAATGTGTATTGTGTGGAGCTATACGTCAGTTTTGCCCTCAGATATTAAAGAAACCAATCTCATAGAATTTAACTAACTGGATCTGGCGTTTTCTACAGCTAGATATATGAATGTTATAAATATATGAATATTAAAATATAATGTTATAAATATATTTTAACCGATTAAATCTAACAGTTTTAAATTTTAACAGAATCTGACAACATACGTTTTAAAATGGACAATTTGAATAAAGTCTAAAGGTTACAAACAGTTAATGATAAACTTTAATGTAATTCTTCTTATTTTTTTGAGTGTACTTACAAAAAACAACAACAACAAGTAACACATTTATTTAATGTGAAAGATTTTAAAAGTTGGAATGACAAACATTTTCTTGTAAAAAATATTTAAACAGCATATGACTATTTCCTTATCGAAGATTTTCCTCAAGTTTGATGACTTATAAATCTTTAATTTCTGTTTATATAAGGCTTATTTGAGTTAAAGGTACAGTATATATTTTTCACTGCTAGATGTGTATATTCACAACAAGCAAAGGCGTAGTTTGATGAGTGTGAAATCATGGGAGTTGTTGTCTCCGTTACATCCCATATCAGTTCAAGCTATTGAGATAAACTTTTGAAACAATGGGGTATATGCACAGCTAGTGATTTTCAGCCAATGATGAACTTCATGTCACTATTTTCAATTTCATAAGGATCCTTTTACAGCATCAATGTTGTAATTACAATACATTCAGTTAAGTAGACTTAAGCATTCATTTAGTTGATCAAGCGTAAAATGAGATGAAAGTTAGCTAGCGCAGGCAAGCTCAGAAACTCCATTAAAATACTGGGGTAAAATAAACTGTCATATTTTAAAGACATGGTGAGGGAAAATGGAATTTAATGCAGTTTTTCTTGTCCGGTCTGAGACCCACTTTATATTCAATTCAATTCAATTCAATTCAATTCAATTCACCTTTATTTGTATAGCACTTTTACAATGTAGATTGTGTCAAAGCAGCTTCACACAGAAGGTTAAAGTAAATTGAAAGTGTCAGTCCAGTTATTAGTGTTGTAGAGATCAGTTCAGTTCAGTTCAGAGTTGTTTAATATTCACTACTTAGGTATATCTATCAGGCAGTGAAGATCACAGATTTTTAAAGAAAGCAGAATTTAAACGTGGCAATTTTATAATGGAAAGACAGTTCACCAGAAGTGCTGAGGCTGACTGGCTGAAATTAAAAGTCTGTGTGCATATACCTCATCAGCAATAACAGACTTCCCCCCAACATTCAGTCTAACATATTTGAACAGTTGTGTCTTTTCATAAAATGTATTATCCCTTGTCTTTCCTCTTTAAGGACACAAAGATTCATTTGACTAAGCAGTGGAAACATTTCTATCCAACATTTGACATAACCTTGCCAGAAGGTGTGATGAATGTGTGTTTACATCTCAGAAAGAAAAACCCTAAAAAAGGAAAGGTTGAGGATGTATGGGGCCGTGACATAACACTTACAGGTACAGTAAATGAAATACTGGTATACACTGTTAACGATGTTTGTAAATTACACAGTATTTCACTGCAATATGAATTGTATTTTACTGTATGATAGTTATGTAGTACGTTACTGTTTTGCAAGTTGCATTGTGGGAAATATCCTCTTGGTGCTATTAAACATGATTTTAATTAGCTGTGAATGGAAATACCATAAAAAATGAAATGTGTTTGGAACCTGGCCAATCATGGGAAATTACAGTAATTTACCATTTCGACTGTTTTACAGTAATATATTACAGGTGAGAAGATACTGTATATTTTACAGTATAGATATACAGTTTAAAAATACATGTACAGCAAAATAAAGGGTACAGTATATATGTAAAGTGAATGGGACACTGACAAAGGAGTGCGGATCCAAATGCAAGGTTTATTAAACAGAGAATGGTCAGGCAAGCAGCGGTTAATACAGGGGCAAACAGATGTATACAGGAGATCCAGAGTCGGGGTCAATAAACAGTCGAATGGTCAGTAAAGGCAGGCAGCAGGCAACGTAAACAAACAAACAAGGTGAGGGTCAAAACACGGCAAAGCAAGGCAAGAGAAAACCCATTGTAATGTTCACAAAGACAGTATAACAAGACTCGACCAAGATGTGTGTTTGTGTGTGTGTGTTTGTGTACGCTGTTTACAAAGTCCATCTAATCATTTCATGAGCAGCTCCCAGTCGTGAGTGTGTGTATTCAACAGAATGAGGAACAGGTGCGTGTGAGCGGTGCATGACTGGAACTTGTAGTCCATATTCCGGCGGATTTGTAGTCCTTTAGCGATCTATGTGTAAACCGGCGATCTGCAAGGATAATTATTATAATAATAATATATATTATAATAATTATATATTATAATAATTCACTGGTGATTGTGACAACATAGTATATTTATATTTAAAGTATAGTATATTTGCTGTAAGACTGATTTGCAGTAAATTGCTGGCAAACTGCCGCCATTACGTTACTGTAAATTCCACATGAAATTATTAACAGTGTGAATATGAGGTTTAGGATGAGATTTAGGAACTCACAGACACTTTACATTACATTAACATACTTTCTATCTTACAGAGCATACAGTGGAAAACAGCAGACCAGACACATTAACTGAAGAGCAGTGTAAGCACCACTTTTACACAATCGCTACATTTTTATTTGCATTTGAATCAGCTGTAGTTGTACAAAGCTGCATAACAAACATTTTATAAATACAATACTAGAACAGTAAGATTTGTTTTTTTAAAGAAATCTCTTCTCTTAAAATTTTAGCAACATTACTATCGAAATTAATTTAAAATATTTATTTTTTTTGGTTGAAGTAACATTTAATACTACTACTATTATTATCGATATTTATTAACAGTTTTTTTTTCAGCATTAATCTGAAATAAAATTTGTTGCATTGTACACTACCAGACAAAAGTCTTGTTGTCGATCCCAGTTGTAAGAGCAACAAAAAATAACTTGACTTCTAGTTGATCATTTGGAAAAGGCAGAAGGTAGATTTTTTCTGATGAATCATCTGTTGAACTGCATCCCAATCATCACAAAAACTGCAGAAGACCTATTGGAACCCGCTTTGGATTCTCACAAAAATCAGTCAAGTTTGGTGAAGGAAAAATCATGGTTTAGGGTTACATTCAGTATGGGGGCGTGCGAGAGATCTGTAGAGTGTATAGCAACATCAACAGCCTGAGGTATCAAGACATTTGTGCTGCCCACTACATTACAAACCACAGGAGAGGGCAAATTCTTCAGCGGGATAGTGCTCCTTCTCATGATTCAGCCTACACATCAAAGTTCCTGAAAGCAAAGAAGGTCCAGGTGCTCCAAGATTGTCCAGCCCAGTCACCAGACATGAACATTATTAAGCATATTGGGGTAAGATGAAGGAGAAGGCACTGAAGATAAATCCAAAGAATCTTGATGAACTCCGGCAAGTCCGCTTTCTTTGCCACTCCAGATGACTTTATTAATAAGTTATTTGAGTCATTGAGTCACCACTTTTGATACCAAATGATCAACTAGAAGTTATTATTTGTTGTTCCCAGGTAGAGCACACTCAAAAGAGTCGGTATTATCATTAGTTAATTAATTAATTTATTTATTCATACTAAAGAAAGTATCAAATGTTTTTTATTTTTGTTTTTTTAATTGATCAAAAGTGAAGACATTTATAATGTCGCAAAACAAATGATTTAAAATATATACTGATCTTCTAAACTTTCTATTCATCGAAGGAATTTTTCAGTATATCAGCATATTAAAATGATTTCTAAAGGAGTAATGATGCTAAACAAAATCAGCTTTGAAATCATAGGAATAAATGACATTTTAAAATATATTCACATAGAAAAATAGTTTAAAATGTTACTATTCTTGCTGAACTTGGTGAGCTTGGTGGGCTTGGTGAGCCCAGGAGATGTCCTAGAGATGTGACAATCTTACTGTTCTAAAACGTTTGACCATAGTGTATATTGTGTATGTTTAAATGATATGAGGATGATTATTACCTTCTACAGGTGAAATCTTTCTGAAATGCAACAGAGTCAAAATTATCAAAAACGCACGAAATGCTGAAGCTGTTTTAGATCACCTAGTATACATTATTGAAGATGAGCTGGTGAGTAAAATCAGAGCAATGAACACATCTCAGGAAAAAATGAGGAGCATCTTTGACATCATAGAGTGTCAAGATCGTTCTTCGAAACAGAAATTCTTCAGTGCGCTTGAAGAGGAAGAAAATAATCTTATTGAAGAACTGAAAGGCAATCACTGAGATGAACAAAAGTGAAACTGAACAGAAAAAAAAATCACATTTATGTTCGAACTCCTGTCTTTAACCAGTGTATCTGACAGTAATATATTGGGTTGTATTGCTACTGCTTTACAGTATAATATGACCATGTTTAGACTGTGTTTAATTAGGGGCCAAGCACCAAAGGTGCGTTGGCACATATTGTATCCATTCTGGTTCTTATTATTATTCTTCCAGCTTCTTCTTCCCCTTTTTATTCTTCTTCTTCCACTCTGGGAGTCTATGGCAGCCATAAGTTTCACTTATGTTTATCATTAAAACTTTTAAACCAAATGGAATCATTTTCATCTTCAGACTATGTAGACCAAAAGTTATGGCATTCATGTCGATAGACAAAAGTGTTGTCATTTAGCATATGCGCAAACTTGATGTAATGCTGTCAGATGATATTACAGGCTGAATCACTGCAATGGTTTGAAACTGCAATGGTTTGGTATTGAAACCAAACCTAATGTGTGTGATCTAGACCTGACATTGACCAAACTACGCCAGTTTGAGGCCACCTTCTGGGTAAAATTGACAAACAATTAAATTCTATCAATAGAAATCATACAAAATTTATCAAATGACTTTTGAATAGTTTTGTCTATTGTCATGAGACTGGTCTTGCAGATTCCTTGGATCATACTGAGAACATTGATATAATTTATTCCCTAATTGACATGACTTCCTGTCCACTAGCTTGTTGTTTTGAACTCTCCATAAATCGTTAGCCCAAATTCATCCAAATTTGGCTCAGAACATGCAGCCAAAAAGTTATAGAATTTTCTATTTGCTCTGTTGCCTGTTGCTTTGTTTGTTTATGATGTGGCCGTTGGACTGCTTGGCCCTGATAATTGCTGCTTTCAGCTATATTTAAATTTTAGTTTGTTTCTTAAAGGGGACCTGTTATGCAAGAATCATTTTTCTAAGAGGTTTAAACGCAGTTGTGTGACAACAGTCTGTGCATATAGCCAGCTTCTAATGGTACAGATGTATTTATTTTATGTTTTATAGTCACAATTCATAAAAACAAAAACACTTTGATTGGCGTTCTCCCTTTGTACGTGTCATCAGTGGGGGAAAGCCCCGTCCATTAGTGACGATCCCTCCCTTAGTGGCATAGGATGTTAGTCTTGTTTTGAATTTGCCACTATGCTGACACATAGGCATTTATAGCTCCACCCTCTTTTGGTAAGAGCACAGTTTCATTTGAATTTAAAGCATCAGTTACCGAAGGATTAAAGTGCTCAAGGGACAGTTTCAAAGAGTTAAAAAAACATTATTTGTGGGGTATTTTGAGCTGAAACTTCACATATACTCTAGGGACATTATATCTTGTAATAACAGATTATTTTTAATTTACAATCACCTGTAAATAATATTTTTTTCAGAAGTAAACGTCTTTTGACAGTGTTTAACAATGGATGCTGACTGTTTTACGTTTGAAATAACGTTGTGTTACCAAAAGCAACTGACATATCTGGGTTGTTTTTTGTGGGATATTGTGAAATGTGGTGTCAGGAATATTCATAAATATTTATTAAACAACTTTTTTCTCATCTTAATTATGCTGATGGTTATGATAAATGTTCAGATAACAAATAAAATAGTTTGATGAGTAATCCATGATAAACTATAATTATAATTTTATTTAAGATAGTTGAACAAGTTGGCGCCACGGTGGTTGCATGGGTTTCCTCCGGGTGCTCCGGTTTCCCCCACAAGTCCAAAGACATGTGGTATAGGGGAATTAGGTAGGCTAAATTGTCCGTAGTGTATGTGTGCGAATGAGTGTGTATGGGTGTTTCTCAGAGAAGGGTTGCTGCTGGAAGGGCATCTGCTGCGTAAAACAAATGCTGGATAAGTTGGCGGTTCATTCCGCTGTGGCAACCCCTGATTAATAAAGGGACTAAGCCGAAAAGAAAATGAATGAATGAGTTGAACAAAAAGGAATATTGTAATAGTGTCCGACAAGAATATCAACTACCTATTTAAAATGAGCTGAAAGAAAAAAATTCTTGAGCTTTTTGGGGACAACTTATTTGTTTTATGTTCAATCCACTTAAATTTGTAAAAGAAAAAAACTAATGAGCTAACTTAAGTCATGTTGACCAAACACAAATTGACGTTTTTGACAAATTGATTATGTGGAACCCAACAATTTTTTACAGTGTATTTCATTAAATGGATAATATTTTCATAACACATTGTAATGTTGAGATGAGTGATATAGCACCTTTTCCCTCTTGTTTAAATTTTAATCTACTTTCTACAGTCTTTTTTTATTGCTTTTGGCTACCTTTATCTCCACCCAGGCACACAACATCATAACACGTTATCATTAGGTTAGATTTAGGTTGTGATGTCTGGTAAGCAAAATTCAATGTTGTGTTGGAAAGTGACCAAAATCCAACATCAAACCAAAATATCTTAAACCAAAGCCATATTGGCGTCAAATAATGACATTTATTCAACCAAAAATCCAGTGTCTGATAGACGCCATAGTGTTAACTTCCACACAACATCAAGCTGTAACATCATTAGACGTTGATATTTGGTTGTTTTTAGGTTGCCTTGGAAAGTGACCAAAATGCAACGACTGTCCCATGTTGGACATTGACGTCAGTCTGACGTTGGGTTCTTAAGGAAGTCCTAAAAGCCCATGCATTAAAATATTTTTTCTCTCTTGTTATGTCGTGATCATGACAATTTTCTTGTGATCTCGATATAACAAAAAGTTCTGCCTATTCTCAAACTGAACTGCACATCTCTTACCATTTCTCTGGTCAGGCGCAAACCATTTAAATGGCATCTTATAGCATCATTGTATAACCGTGCAGTCGTCCCGGTCCTTCAAGCTGACTGGCGATGAAACTGACGATACTCTCAGGGTCGCAATATCTTCGACTATAAAGGCAGAGAGCCGAAAGCCTCCTTCTATGTGTCGGACACTGATATAGAAATTATCAATCACTGAAAGGCATAGAACTATCTCAGTTTGACTCAGTCCCTGGTCAAAATGAAAGTGAATGCGGTTGTCCATGATGTTTCGTCGGCGTTTGCTTACGGAAGTCAGAATAAGCAGAACTTTTTGTTATGTCGAGATCACGAGAAAACGAGTTGTTATGTCGAGATCACGAGATAATTAAGTCGTGATCACGACATAACAAGAGAGAAAAAATATTTTAATGCATGGCCTCTTAGGACTTCCGTAGATTCTGACATCAACCTGATTTTCATTTTCACCCAATATGCAACATTCCACGATGTTGGAGTACATGAATCTGACATCTTGTTGATGGCCTGAGCATGCTGGATAAATTTTTCCCTTTAGATTTTGTCACATTAAATTCCCTATTTATCAAAATGCATTTTTTTTTCTATACCATGTTTTTCATCATCATGTTGTTTTGTGTGTTTTGTCTATTTCTTTTTCCGTTGCCATTTTATTGTTTTCCACTTGTAAACTGCCAATCAAATACAGTGACCAGTTTGTTGCTCTTAAAATACTGTCTGTTGTATTTATTTGCTGCATTTTGTTTGTTATCATTCCATCCAGGATTTTGCAGTAAAAATGTCTGATTATCATTAATTCATTTTCCTTTGGCTTAGTTCCTTATTTAAATCCATATCAAATCCATCAATGCGCAGCTCCACAAGTCCCAACCAAGCAAGCCAGTGGCGACAGTGGCAGGAACAAACTTTACCAACTGACAAAAGTACAGGAAAAAAGCCTCGAGAGAAACCAGGCTCAGTTGGGCATGACCATTTCTCCTCTGGCCAAATTTCTTGTGCAGAGCAGCAGTCTAGGGGCCAGAGGCTGGAGAACGCTGGACATCCATCGTATGAGTAGGTCACAGGCGGGTGTTCAGGCTGACCCACAGGATCAAAGTGGAGACTCATCTATCGCTGTGGTCTTTCAGGATTCAGTCTAATGCTCTCCACTCCTCCATGACCACCGCAGCAACAGCTCAGGATACAGCCTTGTCCAGGATTACGGATACCTTGGCATAATTTCTTCACAGGTCTTGGATCGCATCTATGGCGCTGCAAAGTCTCTAGGGGCCAGAGGAGGAGTATCCCCAGGTGAAAATAGAGAACAAAGGGAATGATAGCATCGCTTCTGTTCAAAGTGTATATAAACGAGATGCAAAAGTCAAGTGCTATAAATGAAAATAGTTATATAAAGAAACATAGAAACAAACATGTAAGTTTTATCATTTTTAAGTCAGAAATAAAAACAGAGAACTCTTTAAGAAAGTTGACATAGGGTCCTGGGGGACTATATATGGTGATTAAAGTGAAAGATAGGTTTTTCATAATATCTGGAAGCATTACATTAAGCGCCAAAACTTCAAAAGAATATCACTAAAGATTAATGCAACTCCACCACCATGACCAGTCTGACGAGCCTCATGCATGTATAAGAATCCTGAAGGAGTGGCTTAGACTAATATAGTCATTTTGCTTCAGTCAGGTTTCAGTGAGACAGTGCGTTAAGATTATTGTCGGTTATTATTTCATTTACAATAGGTGCTTTATGTGCTAGTGACCTGATGTTTAGAAGACCAAGCTTTTAAGAAAAATATTTTCACTTTTTTGCAGTTTTTCTGATATGTTTCTTAATAGATTTTTTCTAGAGCACACAGTATGTTTATTTCTTGATCTAATAATACGAGGAACAGACACAGTCTCTATGGGGTTAGCCAGATATGCATTACAGTGATTTAAGCAGGATGAACAAGAGTCTCATTCATTCATTTTCTTTTCGGCTTAGTCCCTTTATTAATCCGGGGTCGCCACAGCGGAATGAACCGCCAACTTATCCGGCATTTGTTTTACGCAGCGGATGCCCTTCCAGCCACAACCCATCTCTGGGAAACACATTCATACATTCTCATTCACACACATCCACTATGGACAATTTAGCTTACCCAATTCACCTGTACCGCATGTCTTTGGACTGTGGGGGAAACCGGAGCACCCGGAGGAAACCCACGCAACCACGGGGAGAACATGCAAACTCCACACAGAAATGCCAACTGGCCCAACCGGGACCTGCCCCAACCGGGGATCGAACCAGCGACCTTCTTGCTGTGAGGCGAACGTGCTACTCACGCGCCACCGTGGCGCCCTGAACAAGAGTCTATATAGCTAAAATGTGAATTTTCACTTACTAGTCAGACAGAACGAAGCATCCTGGAGATGTTGTCCGACTTGAGTTCAGTCAATCACATTTAATGCATTAATGAATATAAATAATCCAAATAAACAACACTTAAATTCTCTTCATTAGAAAAATCATATAAAATCTTTGCATTTTAGCTATCAATATAACAAACGTAGTCGTGTTCAAACATATTTTGGCCGAATATGCATTGTGATATTAAACGATGCATCTAAAGAGGGTCACACACCTTAAGAGAAGCGCAAGACCTAACCTTAATAAAAACGTTAGATGTGACTTTAAAATGTATAGCATTGTGATCAGTGTAGAGTTTTAAAAATCTACGTCTTTCATGTGCGAAATCATGCTCCAAAATCAGGACAATAAGAACAACTGAACAACTCAGTTTCCCATGAACCTCGCGTTCAACCCCGGAAGTAGATTCTTCTCGTAACATGGCGCTATCCGACGGTGGTTGTTAGAGTGGGTGAACTTATGACTAGATTAATGATATGGATATGTAATTTCCAAATAAGAAGTTATCGCAACAAGACTGAGTAAGGTAAAATACGCGTTGCATTTGTAAGCCTGAAGGGCTGCTTATTAGCGTCAGTGCTAACATTAACCGACATCTCTTATGCCTGTGCATTTTCATTCTTCAAATTGTATTTTAATTTAACTTCTCTTGGGCAAGTTTGAGTTCCTTGTGATACATGTTTACTGAATATACTGTTTTAGTAAGGCCAGAAAGCCTGTTTTATAAGTGTGTGTGTGCGTTATCCGGCTAATATTAGCCTAAGAGAAATAAACGAGCTTTTTTGTGTTAGCTCTAATGCATAAGCAATGCCAAACCACTGAAGTAGCTATGTAGTTGTTTGAATTCTGTTAACTATTAGCTAATGTTACAAATTTTTTCAGTATGCGGTCGAAATGCGGTTTTAGCACTTTAATCTACGTCTTACGCAGTTTTCCAGGGCATCTTTCCTCACCTTTGCAGTGTTTACTCGAATTCAGGTTTAAAACTTCGGTATAACTTAATGGTAGTCCTTCTCATAGCAGCTCGTTCGTTCATTCATTCATCCATTCATCCATCCATCCATTCATCCATCCATTCATTCATTCAAAACCTGCCATTGTGTTTTCACTCACTGTAAAGTTAGGTCAACTCAAACTTTCTCAGGAAACTGATTGCGACAAGCCATTTTAAGTTTTAAAAGCCAAATGGTTTGGGTACTGTAAACTTGTATATGTATTGAGTCATAAACACATATAAACACATATTATTTGTGTTTATATTGATAAAACATTTAGTATTAGTAACTTAAATATTATAAGTTCACTTAACAAATTAGCATGAGTTCAATCAATAGAATGAATTAAGACCGAACCACTATAGAACTACTCAAATTGTATTGCATTGGTGTTAGTTTGGTATTGCTTCTATATTAGTTAACACAAAAAATGAATGAATTCATTAATAACTCATTCGGCTTTAGTTCTGCTTAATATAATCAGATTATGAGTAGGGCTGTACAATATATCATTTTGGCATCAATATCACAATGTGATCATTTGCAATAGTCTGGATTTTATGGGTTTTTGATGCCTGTGATTGTATAAGGACCTTAAAAGCATTCAGGCATAATAAATTGTACCATTTGTAAGGTTAACAAGGATTCATTCTTTTGAATTATTTTTATTATTCAGTTATTGTACTTGAATACTGTTAAACTTGGAAAACACTTTATTTCAATTGTATCTTTTTCTTGATTATTTTTATAGATTGTTATGCGTGAAAATACAACACATGCAAATACAGAAATGCACTGCGAATAGCACAGATCACATCAAAAATGTGTTAGGGGACCACAAAGAGTTTATAGTCTGTTTATTTGATTGAATGTATGTCAGTTTATAGAGGTGAAGTTGGTTTTATATTGGCACATTTTCCTTAATATCATTTTATAAAAGGATTATTTGCAAATTCTAAATAAGGAAATCATATTAGCAGCCAATGACTTTCAAAGTACAACATTCTTCAAAGTTTATTAAATAGTGATAATGTTGTTTTGAAGTCACACTTGCGATTTCAAATCGAATATTCAAATTAGCAAGGTAAACAATATAGGGACCATTAAAAACTAATGTGCGAATATAAAACCAACTCTACCTCATTGTCAGCTTGTAGGATAACTGAGGTCAACAAGAAAGCAGGAATTTAATAACAGTTACATACATACCAATTATATACAATTATTATTCTGGTTTATTGTGTGTGCTGTTAAAGTAGTGAGCATTTTGCTAAATTGCTATTCTTCCCTTGATAATCATATTCAACTTTTCGCATCATCTTAATTAAAAGTTAAACGTGCAAACGCTCCATATGCTCTTTTCTTAGGCTGTTCATGATGGCGGGAGAACAAGCGTCTGGTGGCGTGGCTTCACAGATCTACAGCACTGAGGAAAATGCAGCTCTTGACATGACCACCAGCGAGAAGGTAACCCACTGGGCCGCCGTTGCTTGTTACTAATCACTGCACTAGAATTGCTCGGGTAGGTTTTTCAAATGTGTCGTATCTTAATTAATCTTGCATTGCGTTTCTCCATCAGGTGGTGGATCTGCTGAACCAGGCGGCCCTCATCTCGACAGAAGAAAAGCTGGTTGTTCTCAAACAGGTTTTAAAATCATTTTCAGATTTTCTTAGGGATTAAAAATATGTTTAGCGTTCATTTTCGTGTGTTTATGTTCTCTGTCATTTTGTTTTTAGGTACAGGAGTTGGTTATCAACAAAGACCCGTCGTTGCTTGATAATTTCCTAGATGTAAGTGTTATAACATTTTCACCAGAATTTGTAAGTAGATGAAATTAAACCACAAAGAAATTAAACTTGTTTTCTCCTTTTATCCAAATTCAACAGGAAATTATCGCATTTCAGACTGACAAATCCATTGAGGTGCGAAAGTTTGTCATTGGATTCATTGAGGAGGCATGGTGAGTATTGGCTTGAGGACTTGTAAGCATCTTGTTGGCAATTTTTGAAAAAGAAATCTTTTTATTCTCACGTAAATAATTCAAATATATTTAGCTGTTTTAAATATTTATATTTTATACATGCTGGTTAAGGCTTGTTAGGGATAAATATGGCACTTAAACCTCCAGCTCGCAGCAGCAAGTCCTTATTTTAATGAGTGATTCAGTGAGTCATATAATCAATTGATTCCATTAAACTTGATTCTCTTCCACATAATGCAATCATCATGGTATTTTAAATTGATCATTAAATCATTGACAAATTGAAGATTTGTTCAAAAAGAGGTTTGTTGAATCACAAAACACTACAGTTGATTTTTTTCAATTACACAGTGTTACTCTGTTTTAGCTTTGGTCGACTAAAAATCAAACCAATAGTACGTCTAAAACTAACTTGCCTAATATAAAATTATTCTTGATCTGATTCTCAAATCATTATTACATTTGCAATCCCTGCATTCAAGTGCTGCTGATATTTGGGGAAATGTCTCTAGCTTTTTGATATCATTTAAAGCAGTAAATAATGTTATTTAAAAAAATTACATTTTGTTTTGTTTGTTTCAACCTAAATTATGCTGTTTAACTGCTTCATAACAGCCTTAATCACACAGTGAATGCTTCTTTACTTTCAACACATATTATTGCTTGACCTTTAGTTTTAGCATAGCATTATCAAGGTTACATGCTTGAAAATGTCAAAAACAATAGTCACTGATATATTGTAGTCAGATTTGTTCAAAGAGAGATTTATTGAAGGACAAAACACTACAGTGTTACTCAAAAGTTATATCGTGTTACTCTACATCGTGTTAAAAAAATAAAAACAAAACAAACTAAACAAATATTGTTTCTAAAACAGCATTCAAGTGCTTCTGATATTTGGAGAAATATCCCTCTAGCTTTTGTGATATAATTTAAATAAATAAATAAATAACATATTATTAAAAAAATATATTAAAAAAATATATATATTTATATTATATATTATAAGGTTGAACTACTTTCTAATAGGATCAATCACACAGTTAATGCTTTTCAAACTTTAAAAATGTTGTTGTTTTTTAGCTTTAGCATAGCATTATTAAGATTACATGCTTGCAATTGTCTAAAACAATAATTACTGAAATATTGTAGCATATATCTTTAGTAGTCAGATTTGTTCAAAGCGAGATTTATTGAATCACAAAACACTAAGGTGTTACTCAGAAAATACACAGTGTTACTCCGTTTCAGCTTTGGTTGGCTGCTTTATCTATGATTAAAACAAAACATTAAATACATTATGTCTGAAACTGTACATCACCTAATATTGAGTTATTATTGAGTTTTTTTCCTAAAATCAGTATTATATTTACAGTCACGGCATTAAAGTGCTACTGTTATCTGGGAAATGTCTCTCTAGCTTTTGTGATATCATTTAAATTACTAAGTAATATATTATAAAATATATATATTTATATAAATATATATATATATATTTAATTATATGGTTTAACTGCTTTCTAATAGGATTAATCACAGTGAATGCTTTTTAAAATAATTTTTTTGAAAATGTCTCTTTGCTCAAAACGTTTTGATATGCATACACACACACACACACACACACACACACACACACACACACACACTTTAAGTCAAAATTATTAGCCCTTTCATGAATTTCTTTTTCACAGTGTTTCCCAAATGATAGTTAACAGAGCAATGAATTTTTCACAGTATTTCCCATAATCTTTTCTTCTGGAGAAAACCATTCCTAAGGTCAATGTTATTAGCCTGCTAAATCATTCATTCATTCATTTTCTTTTCGGCTTAGTCCCTTTATTAATCCGGGGTCGCCACAGCGGAAGGAACCGCCAACTTATCCGGCATTTGTTTTACGCAGCGGATGCCCTTCCAGCCACAACCCATCTCTGGGAAACACATCCATACATTCTCATTCGCACACATACACTATGGACAATTTAGCTTACCCAATTCACCTGTACCACATGTCTTTGGACTGTGGGGGAAACCGGAGCACCCGGAGGAAACCCACGCAACCACGGGGAGAACATGCAAACTCCACACAGAAATGCCAACTGGCCCGACCGGGACCTGCCCCAACCGGGGATCGAACCAGCGACCTTCTTGCTGTGAGGCGAACGTGCTACTCACGCGCCACCGTGGCGCCCTCTGCTAAATCATATATTTATTTATTTATTATTATTATTTTTTTAACTTGTCTACAGAACAAACCATCGTTATACAATGATTTGCCTAATTATGCTAAATCAGTTAACCTAATTAACCCTGTTAAGCCTTTAAATGTCACTTTAAACTGAATACTAGTATGTTAAACATGTCTAGTAAAATATTATATATTGTCATCATGGCAAAGATAAAATAAATCAGTTATTAAAACTATTATGTTTAGAAATGTTGAAAATAAATCTTATTTCCGTTAAACAGAAATTGAGGAAAAAAATATACAGGGGGCTAATAATTCAGAAGGGCTGATAATTCTGACTTCAACTGTATATTGCACAACTCCACTATCTACTATTTAATTATTTTGACCACTCAGGGTTCAACGCTAAGGATTTTTTCTACTGGCCTGATCGTGTCAGTGGTTGTGATTATTGCTTGCCCTGCCAAAATGTTCACTGGCCCCACCAAAAAAAAAAAGAAAACAAGAAAAAAAAAAAAGTGAAAAATTCAAGTATTTTATTGCTGTTCTAAATTATTTAACAAAATTGACTTACCAAACTGATGGCAAACTGTTCAAGCCATCACTTGTTATGTTATACCCACTTAAAAAATACATATACATCATTCCAGTGTTTCTGAGTGACAGTGAGAAAACAGATTGTACCATATTTGTTCAGTCCATATGATATCATTTAACATGAGAGGCTTGGCAACATCTAAATAAAGGAATATACAAAAGAGATGCATCTTAATACGAAAAAATAAATGAATAATAAAAAAATATATAAAAAAATGTATTTATAGTAATAAATAATTTTTAAAAAACGGTCATATCCTCTTAAATCACAGACGCTTTGTTTTAACCTCATAATTTGATGCTGCCCCCATTTTGCCGTCTCTTTACTGTACTGGTTGTTACCAGGTTATGGGAAAAAATAACGTGCTCCACATCCAAGCAAATTCCTAAGAGGAACCGAAAAGCAGTATGATGTTGACAAAATCACAGAGATGGAGACATTTAAAGGCACAAACTGTTTTTTCCATTCAAAGACTGTATTTGCACATAATTGACAAATAGTCGCCGGCAAAGGAAACTTTAGTGATAAGGCAGCACTGGCCCGATCGGGACCATAACGATCCTGTCTGCTGTCCCAAGCATCTCTCACGCTGGCCCCGGGCCATCGGGCAGTCCTTATTGTTGAGCCCTGCCACTGCTTCATAAAGCATTCTCTAAAAAGTCTTTTTAATTTTATTCAGTAAAAGAGACAACGAGCTTCTGCTGCGGCTGATTGCCAACCTGAACATGCTGATGCGAGATGAGAGCGTGAACGTGGTGAAAAAGGCCATTCTGACGCTCACTCAGCTTTACAAAGTGTCTTTACAGGTATCAGTTATTACACACTGCTTAATATTAGACTGAGCTAATATTCGTAGGTGTCTGACGCGTGTTTGATCGATTCTACTAGTGGCTGGTGCGGACTAGGGGTGTCACAGACAGGCAGGAGGCATGCTGGGATATGGTAACTCAGATGAAAGGAGATGTCTTGGCATTGCTGGATTCAGATAACGACGGAGTCCGCACTCACGCCATCAAATTCACAGAGTCCCTCATCATCACTCTGTCACCACGAACGCCTGACTCCGACACCCCCAAGAAGCAGGAGGGTGACATCAGCCTGGATAAAATTCCCAAAGACCACACATACATTCGATATGGTAAGAGCAGGATCACATTATTTTTGGAATTATTCACATTTTTATTGTGTTTGCTTTTGTTTTGTTTTTTGTTAATGTCAGGTAGTGCTAAATTATTCATCAGAATTATAATGAACTAGTGATTTGCCATATGGCTTGATGCCAAAATCCCAAAGCAGGGATTTAAATACATAAATATATGCATGTTACAGAGTGATTGGCAACATACGCTAGAGATGCGCGGTTGGTGGTGGTCAGGCAAATGACAAGACAAAAAAATAATATTTTAATTAAATTCCAGCAGGTGGCGGGCAGTTGTACCAAAAAATGTACAGTACAGTGCGTTTAAATTAGGCAATTTATTTATTTTTGTCCCTGTGTGGCGATCGGAGACTGAGTTCACTGCTGATATTCTGAGAGCTTTAAAGGGTGCTTCTCATTTCTTATTTGTGCATTCTCGTTTCCTTTCCTTGCTTTCTTTCCTCGTGTCTTAGCTCCACCCCTCCGGGATGCGAGGGAAGGACGCAAGGAAAAGACTCGAGGACCGAGGAATCGAATCAAGTGAAAAGACACATCCTCGTATCGTTTAGCGTCACTTCAAAGCGTCGTCAATTAATGCTGGATTTGGCTTGCACATTTGGATTAACTACATGTCTACATTAAAGTCATTCTCTATTCTCTAATAATCAATAAAGAAACATTCATTTAATAATAAAAAGGAATAAGCCATTCAAATAAAGAGCCCAATCAGCAGATGGCGGGCGGGTGCGGTTTTAAAAATTGGTCAAAAATGTTGGTGCGGTTGGATGGCGGACGGATGATGAGTTTTGTGATGCGGTTGCGGATGAAATAAAAGCCCATCCGCGCATCTCTAACATATGCAGCTCGTGATTTCTCATAGTAACCCATCAGTGCATGTAGGTTCATGGTAAATTCAGCTCTGCAACTGCTGTTAGTTGCTTATAACATGCATTTGGCAGTTCAGCATGCCCCATTAAGAAGCGTGTTTTGCAAAAATCAAATATTTTCAGTTTAGCATTTGAAACTGAAGGAGGCAAGACTGACATAAATATTACAATTGTAATTTTACAGTTGAATTGGTAAAATATGTCGGTGCCAATAGCCTAGTGCTTAAGTGCGCCGACATATAGTACCATGGTGCTCACGGCAACCCGTCGATTCCCAGCTCGAGGTCCTTTGCCGACCCTTCCCCTCTTTCTACTCCCAATACTTTCCTGTCTGTAACCTCAACTTCCCTTTCCAATTAAAGGTGACAACCCCTAAAAAATAATATGTAATATGTAATAATAATTTTTCTAATTGTGTTTATTTATGTATAATTAATATGAAGATGTTGATTCATTCATTCACTTTCTTTTCGGCTTAGTCCCTTTATTAATCAGGGGTCGTCACAGCGGAATGAACCGCCAACTTTTCCAGCATCTGTTTTACGCAGCGGATGCCCTTCCAGCTGGGAAACATCCATACACACTCATTCACACTCATACACTATGGACAATTTAGCCTTCCCAATTCACCTATACCACATGTCTTTGGACTTGTGGGGGAAACCGGAGCACCCGGAGGAAACCCACGCAACCACGGGGAGAACATGCAAACTCCACACAGAAATGCTAACTGACCCAGCCGAGGCTCGAACCAGCGACCTTCTTGCTGTGAGGCGAATGTGCTACTCACTACGCCACCGTGGCGCCCTAGATGATGATTAATGTTATTATTATTATTATTATTATTATTATTATTATTATTATTATTATTTAATAGGTATATTGAAATTTAATCACTAAAAAAACTACACTCATATCTTAAATAATTTTTTGTGTGTGATTTGTATTTTTTTTACTGTGAAATATTGCCCTAATATGATTAATATTTTGTTTCAAATTCACATGTGATATGAGTGAATTTGTAATAATGATTTAGTTATAATGGTTTGATTTAGAATTATTATTATTATTATTATTAATAATATTATTATTATTATTAAGTGTAGTTGCAGTAAGTATTTAATTTTTGAACATATTCATAATAGTTCTGGCCAAATTCTACGCTGTGTCCAAAAAAAAACTTGGAAGCATTGCAATAATAATGAGATTTCTTGAGTAACAGTAAGTAGTAGTAGTAGTACTTGATGGAATCAGCTTCCATAAATGTTCAGGTGTTCTCCAACATTAGACACATTCAAATCAAGACAGAAAACACATCTGTTTAGCTGTGCCTTTACTAAATGAGCACTGTGCTACGTTCGACAGACAGAACTACTATCTCTTTTTTTTCCTTTTCATTCTTTTTTCTGTTTTTATGTGTTTTTAATCATTTTTATTATTTGTTTTTATGTATCATTTTTTCATGTTTATGTAAAGCACTTTGAATTGCCACTGTGTATGAAATTTGCTATATAATTAAACTTGCTTTGCTAGTAAGTAGTAATAGTTATAATAATGATAATAATAATAATAATAATAATAATAATAATAATAATAATAATAATAATCACTAATTCATGATTTAATAATAATTGCTTAATAATTTATGCAGCTTTAATGACTCTTAAACTCTTAAAATGTTGTACAGAATTTTTCATGGTATTTTCTTTGCTTTGTGTTCCTCTCTCCTCATCTGCTGCATCTTCATCGTGTCCTGCTCTAAGACACCTTATGTGAGGAAGGTAAGACGGCTCTGGAGCAGCTGTTAAAGTTCATGGTTCACCCTGCCATCTCCAGCATTAATCTCACCACTGCACTGGGATCATTGGCCACGCTGGCCAGACAGCGGCCCATGTTCATGTCCGAGGTGGTGCAGGCCTATGAGATGCTACATGGTGAGTTGTGTCCACTGACATTATTCAAACAGGTGAAGGGGTGCTGTGTGTTGGATTATTATTACTCGGTTATACTCGACGCGTCCGCTAATTCGCTTGAGTGCGTGCGGCAAATATGACGTCATCGCGGAGTTTGCGGATGTTCGCTTTGGGTGCGCGCGACATGATTTCGGCTGGCGGAGCGCATGGTATTTTTTAAAACTCGAGCGAACAGTGCGCGCGGCGCAGTGTCTGAGTTGAGTTGAATATGAAATACTTTGAAGAGATTTTGTGAAACAGGTACGACTGTACAGACATATTCATGATTAGTGATCATAGAGATAACCCGGTGATCAATAATTGTTGGCTAGAAATTGCAACAGCCGCGGGAAAGGAGGAAAGTTTTTGTTAAAAGGTTTGGAAAAACCTGAGAGATGAGTTTGTTAAAGCTAAAAGAGGCCAATGGAGACCCATGTACACAGTTACAGAATTTTCAAGCATTCATAGGTTTAACACTGATGTATATATTACAATTGAATTTAAAACAATTTAATAGTTACAAAACTATAATTAAGGAACTAATGATGTCTTTGCTAACTGAAAAGGAATATTTGTCGGTTTACAACATGATGCCCTGTTTTTCTAGGCTTTATTGGTGATAATGGTCAGGAATGTTGGATTATTATTGCCTTTTTAGCATAAGTAAAGGACAGAAACGAACCAGACAGTAATGTGTGAATTGTGGAGCGGGCTAAATAAAAAAAAATAAAACATCTGTTTTTTTATTAAGTGTACTTTTTTTTGCTTTTATTTTTGCCATAATAAAAAAATATATTTGTAGAGAAACCCGTGTTCTCTTGTCATTAATATTTTAATACACTTTAATAGGTAAAACTGTCCGAGATATGAACAAAAGCAAATGATGCATCAAGTTTGATTAAAAAAATGTTGAATGGTTATAAAAATCTTTATAGTCATTAAAATAATTTATAAAAATAATAAAAATAACTAGTTTAATAAACATCAATAATATTAATGAAATGACGTAGTTCCTTAAACTTTCTACTTCTCGGATTATCTGTCTGACCTTAAGGTCAGTTTCTTTTGACTGCCCCCTATCGTTTTAAAGGATATCACAACGGCGAATGCGGCGAGTATAAAAGCCTCGTCCGTTTTGCGAGGTGCGCGCGCTAGGCGAAAGTATAACTCTAGCTTAAGGGCCAAAGGGCGTTCTCTCTTGCAAGTTGCACAAAACAACCAGATAAGTTGATTTAAATTAACCCCCCCTACCGATACTGGTTTAAAAGGTCACATATAAACCAATTTTATATCTTCCTCCAAACAGTAATTTTGCTGAATTATTTGATTGTAGTTTCATCAGAACATGTTTTTGAGGGGAGGAGAGTCAGATTTCGATACATCACCGGCCCGTGCCTATTGAAGAGGCTGCCAACAGATCTAGTTGTCTCTTTAGTTCTTAAACTGTTGTGCTCCACAGCTAACCTTCCTCCGACTCTGGCTAAGTCCCAAGTAAGCAGTGTCCGCAAAAACCTGAAACTGCACCTGGTGGCGGTGCTGAAACATCCCAGCAGTGTGGACTTCCATGTCCAGATCTCCACCCTGCTGCAGGACCTGGGCATGTCTCAGAGCGAAATCGCCCGCTGCACGCCAGCAGTCGTACAGCCCCGTAAGAGACTCCACCACGAGCCCTATGTGGAGGGCAAGAGAATCAAGATGGGTGAGTAGCTGTTTTCATGAGCTGTGTGTTGTCGATCAAACTCCAAACGAGGGGATTAATGCTTGGTTTGTGCTTACAGAGGCCGTGGAGGATGATGAGGATAAGGAGGAACCGGCTCCAGTCGTCACCCCAAAACCATCCTCCTCTGTCGGCACCCAGTCAGCCATTGATCTCACTGCTGAGTTCCTGTTACCTTTGCTGACGTCAGACAACGTGGCCAACCTGGTGTGTTCATGACTAGTTTGTGAATCCTTAACATGTATTGTCTAAACTAACGTTAAGCAGTGTGTTGTTGCTCTTGAATCTTCTCTGTGCTTGATTTGCTGTGTGGTTTATGGAGATGTATAATAGTATAAACTTCACATGTATAATAGCAATAAGTAATACAGTTATTATTAATTATATTATTAATACATCTATAAAAATGAATATGTTTTTAGCTTTTTTTTTAATTGAATACAACAATATTTTTCGATTGAAGCTATTCTCTCTAAAAAAGTTTTTATTTTACAATTTAGATTATAATGCAAATATGGCTTCTGTTTTTTTCACTTTCAAATTTTAAAACCTCACACTTTTATTTTGATGTGAAACTTCAGGAAGTTAATGTTATTCTCTTTATTTTATTTAGTTTATTTAGTTAATTTAATCATTTAAATTTTGCGTTTTTATTAAATATTTTTATTTTCATTCCTCTGTAAACACTTGTTCAGAAATGCTAGTGTATAGAAAAACTTTTTTGCATGCCTGTGATGACATCAGTTTGCAGGAAAAAAAGAGATACTTTTAAAGATTAAATTAAGGGTGCTTTCACACTAGCACTTTTGGTCCGCACCCGGGTTCGTTTGACGTCATAGTACGGTACGTTTAGCTAGTGTGAACAGCTAGTGTGAACCGTACCCGAGTCAGCCTGAAAGAGGTGGTCTGGGGTACGGTTCACATGAACTCTGGTCCGGTTCACTTCTGGAATGATTTCAATCGTACCAAATAACAGAAGTGATCCACTGTTGATGACGTATAATTCGGTCAAGCAGGGAAGATCATTAAACACGATTTTAAATGCTGAGCTGCTTACTAGAAATTACTGCAAAGTCCGTGAGCATACACCCCATTTATGACTCGTCATACAATTTTGATTTCCTAATGTTAACAACAACTGTACAACAGACTTTAGTTTTCATAATGATTATTCATGTGTGTGTATCACCTACCTTGTTGACTAGCGCGACTGACCCAGTGCAAACACAGTGATGATGTTTGATTGTCTCCTCCAAAAACGGCTTCTGCGAACATCGCGCGATGTTCTGAGCATTTTTAATAATTTTGCTGCAGATAGACGCAAGTGGATTACTGTAGTTTGGTTTTGGTAACCAAAACCAAAGATTGAGTAAAAGGAGAAACATATTTGATGTGTGTATGTCTTTCCATTTTGGCGCTTTCGTAACTGTCACCTAGCAACAGCTGTAAACAAAACAGCAGCTCGATGACGCAGGGTGCAGAAGGAAAAAAGACAGTGTAAACACAAACCAACCGAGTAGGTGGCAAGTGGGGACAATCGAACTTGGGTCTGGTGCAGGCAATTGAACCAAGTGTGAAAGCACCCTTAAAGTAAATCTAATTTAAAATCAATTTGGCAGTGAGTAAAATAAAATTTTGCTGAATGTTGTAACTTGCAACTTTTATATTTCCATTCAACGCAGGTGCTCATCAGTATGGTTTACCTCCCTGAAGTGATGCCAGCCTCTTTCCAGGCCACTTACACGCCAGTAGAATCGGCGGGCACTGATGCCCAGATCAAACATTTAGCTAGGCTGATGGCCACACAGATGACTGCAGCTGGACTGGGACCAGGTGAGGTTTACTTCTCTCAGAACAGCTTTAAAATAGGGTTGGGGTTTTAACCATACTAGTGTATTGATACTAAGAATATTCATTCATTCATTCATATTCCTTCGGCTTAGTCTCTAATTTATCTGGGGTCGCCAGGGCAAAATGAACCACCAACTATTCCAGCATATGTTTTATGCGGCGGATGCCTTTCCAGCAGCAACCCAGTACTGAAAAACACCCATACACACTCATTCACACACATACACTAGGGCCAATTTCATTTATTCATTCATTTATTCATTTTCCTTTCGGCTTTAGTCCCTTTATTAATAAGGGGTCGCCACAGCGGAATGAACTGCCAATTTATCCAACATATGTTTTATGCAGCGGATGCCCTTCCCTTACACCCAAATACTGTCATTCACACACATACATTACAGACAATTTAGCTTACCCAATTCACCTATAGCGCATGTGTTTGGACTGGGGGAAACCACGCGAACACGCAGAGTACATGCAATCTCCACACAGAAATGCTAATTGACCCAGCTGGGATTTGAACCAGTGACCTTCTTGCTGTCAGGTGACAGCGCTACTCACTGCACCACCCCATCGCCTTTTGTCAGATAGATTTTAATATATGTTTAAATATTTATTATTAAATGAAACGTCAAATACCTTCATTTATTATAGGTAAATTATTTTACAATCATGACACTTAAATCAACATGTGACCGCTTTAGGAGTTCTCTCTTCATTGTTTTCCAGAGCACATGCACATTCCCTGTAATATGTTGAAATAACTGAGCATTCCATGGTTTATGATGGATAAAATCATCTTTTTGGACTCGAACTGGGCTTGTGGTACTGTTCATGTCTGACCGTCTGCTGTACGGCCAATTTAGTTTATTCAGTTCTCCTATAGCGCATGTCTTTGGATTTTGGGGAAAACCGGAGCACCCAGAGGAGACCCACAGCAATACGAGGAGAACGTACAAACTCCACACAGAAATGCCAACTGGTCTAGCTGGGACTCAAACCAGCGACCTTCTTGCTGTGAAGCGACAGTGCTAAACACTAAGCCACCATACTAAGAATAAAAAAAAAATTCATTTTGATTTGAAAAGGACTTTAAAATGGTACCAGAAATGTTTGTCTGTGATGACATTCAAAGAATAAAAAAATGTGAATGATTTTGTTAAAAGTTTTAAGTATACGTAAATATAGAAAATGCAAAATAAAGGTAAATGCAAAACAAAAAATTTTAGAGAAGTTTAGCTTTAATTCAACAGTAATACTGGCCATATACAGTTGAAGTCAATTTTTCGCCCTCCTGTGAATATTTCATTTTCAAATATTTTTCAAATAATGTTTAACAGAGCAAGGAATTTTTTCACAGTATGTCTGATAATATTTTTTTCTCCTGGAGAAAGTCTTATTTGTTTTATTTTGGATAATAAAAGCAGTTTTACATAAAATAAAAAAAAAGATTTTGGGTCAATATTATTAGCCCCCTTAAGCAATGTTTTTTTTCCGATTGTCTAAAGAACAAACCATCATTATGCAAGGACTTGCCCAATTGGCTTAACTTGCCTAATTAATCCAGTTAAGACTTTAAATGTCACTTTAAAGGGCCATAAAACCCTCCTCTTTCAGGTCAAGTCTACCTCAGAAATAAAAAAAAAAATGCTCCGAGATGGGTGTGGAGGTCTGCAGGGAGTGGGTGTGGCCAGCAGTGCAGGGGAAAATGAGTAGAGCGAACAGAAATGAGACAAAACGTGAAGAGACACTTGATTTTATAGTTTACAAAGTTGAAATGCAAAGAAATAAACAGTAATTTGATGTCTTGCTGCATTTGTTATTCAGAAAAAACTCAATTTGTTATATCATCATAAAGATAATCATGTTTCTATAAACACTATAAATGAAGAGGACTTCTCTCCGCCTCAATCCCTGGGTCTGAATGCAGAAACAGGATAGCAGTGCAGCATGTCTTGCCCTGTCTATTGCAACCATTAATGCTGTCGGTAATCTGGAGGATTTTAAACCTGTGCGAACACAGCAGCACAGATATAAGCGATGGGTCTGAATAGCGAACCTTAGACTGTAATGATTTCAACTGATAAAAGACAAAGTCCACCATTTTCCATTCTCGTACAGCTCTCCCGACAAAAACCAACAGCTTTGCTGTATTGGCCCTGACCAAATCACAGGGAAAAACATGCACACACCCCGTGGATCATGGAAACAAACACATACGACTTGTGTCTCACCAAGTCATTGGGTATCCCAGCTTGACAGGTCTGCTTAGCCTTTGGAAAGCACATGCTCTCATGAATAATAGAGAAGCAGGGTCTTCTCATAGGATAAGAAAACTCCGCAATGAATAATAATGAGAAACCGAAGCGTCATCACTCCACTAGCAGATTCGCGATACATCACCGATTTTGATCTCGCCCCAAAAATTATTTTAAACCCGAAAGATGAAATTAGCTGACAAAAGCTCAAAATTATCCAGTTTTCCCCACAATTAAAGCTGACAGGTGCTAATGTTTTCTTAACTGATACTCAACACACACAAATCTGTTGAAATCTTAAAAAAAGTACTCCAGGGTGTCTTGAACCTTTAAGCTGAATACTAGTATCCTGAAAAATATCTAGTCAAATATTATTTATTGTCATCATGGCAAAGATAAAAAGAAATGAGTTATTAGAAATGAGTTATTAAAACTATTATGTTTAAAAATGTGTTGAATAAATCTTCTTTCCCTTAAAGATAAACATATACAGGGGGGCTAATAATTTTGACTTCAACTGTAGGTACTGGTGCCAAAAAACCCTCCTTGTTTACAGCATTACGTTGCTTGTTGGACATCATCTTCTCTCTGTTCTCGTGCGCAGGGCTAGAGCAGTGTAAGGCTCGAGATGAAGAGGTGAAGGAAGAGGGAGCAGCGGGAGAGTCCAGCTCCAAAGACCCACTTATTATCCGTAAGCTGTCTGCGGTGTCTCTCGGTCAAGCCATCTCGGTGGTCGGTGCATCGGCAGCCTACAAGAGCCCCATCATCGAAGAGGCTCCACAGATTAAGAAGCTTCCAGAGCCCATCCTGCCCACCACACAGCTCAAGTAAGAGTTCAACTGTCCATTAAAGGAATTCGCCCACATTTGTTTTTGTTTTTACCTTTTGTTAGAGCATTTTTGTTTCTTTTGCGTTAAATATGTTAACATACAATGCTCAACATATATGAGTAGAGCCATCACAAATCCCTCATTTAAATTAATATTTTCTATAGGAAGCTTTACATTATAATAATTGTGCATATGTTAGCTCAGTCAGTCAATCAGTCAGTCAATCAATCAATTGAAACGAGGTTGATTTTGGGTCATTCTGTGGATCACACAGTTCTATTAATGACTGCTTCTGTTAGTTCGCCCATGCTCATGTTGGTATCAGATTTGACAGAATCGAGCCAACAAGTTCTTGGGCAGCCTTTCCTCCTATTTCCACTGACCGTTCCGACCATGACTGCCTTCATTCCTATGCATGACATGGCCAAAATAGGATAATTCCTGCTTGGTAATCGTGGCTTCCAGCGAGGTCTTTGGCTTGACGTGCCCTAGAACTTTTTTTGTTGGTGATTCATGGGATGCGCAACAGTCTCCTCCAGCACCAGAAGCCAAATCTGGAGCTAATCTAACAAAATAATTTATGATAAGGGCCCAAAATGAGTACACCCAAATGTATCTGTTAGAGAAAAATATTAAACGAAACATTTTAAAGAGTAAAATTCAAGAGAAACAAAAAATGTATAAAATATTAAAATTTTGCAGTTTGTAATATAAAAAAATAATTTATGTTAATTTAAATGTATTATCTTTCTATTTCTAAAGATATTCGGTGACTAAATATTATTTTAACAAATATATCTGTTTAATAAATCTGTTTTGTTCAAACGCACCAAATATATTACAGAAATTAACTGAGAAATGGATAAAAATAATGGGGTGTTCTCATTTATGTTGAGCACTGTAACTAATTACTAGACCTGCGTGCGCAGAAATCCACAGAATCCCACAGATTTTTAGCCCATCATTGAGTCTGTTTATTTTCTTGTATAAATGTGTGTACATTTATATATATTCAGTTTTTAAATACATTTCAGTAATAATATTGACTAATATAAAAATGTTCATTTGATTTATCTGCGAAACAGGTTATAAAGTTATAATTTCTCTCTTTTAATAGAGAAATGAGGCTTGCTTTGTTTACAAAATAAGTGGATCTAATTGGATTTGCATTGTAAACATTAAATAAAAGTTAAAAAGGTAATAATTTTTTATCTAATATATTAAGTTTTTAGTTATGATACTCCCAAAATCATTCCGCATAAATCCACAGATTATTTTCAAAATTCTCCACAGAAATAGCATAAAATGTCCGCAGACTCTGTCTGTCCCCTCTAATTACTTGGAACAGTCAGAGTAATTGTTTTTAATAATGTTATCAATAAACTGTTAAAAATTATAGATGTTCTAGTTCAAAATTATACATTAAATAAATAGGAACTGTCTATGAAGTGAACCTAGGAGAGGGGAATGAAACCTGATGCAATGTGCCTGTATTTCAATTTATTATCACAAATTGACAAATTTTAGTTGGTCATTTTTATCTTTAAAGAGATAGTTCACTCAAAAAGTTCAATTTCCTCACCATTTACTCACACCCAAGTGGTTTTATGAATTTCTTTCTTCTGTTGAAGACAAGATAATCTGAGGAATGTTGGAAAAAAGCAACCGTTGTCATCCATAGTAGGAAAAAATACTATGGTAGTCAATGGATGTTTTTACAAAATTCTGTTTTGTTGTATATCATCCTCTGTGTTCAACAGAAGAAAGAAAATGTGAATGCACTGAAATAAAAATTCTGGGCTGAAAACAGAACATTCTTGATGCACTTGATGGCCGAAAACTGAAGCTGAAAATGCTTTGATACAGTTATTAATTAATATAAAGTAATTTTGTAAAACTTTTGAAAGTTAACTTAATAACTTCTATTATACTAATGTGTCAAAAAACAAGCCAGTAAAATAATCACATTTTATTGACCGCATCGTTTTATTGACGGTGAACGAGTTGCTTTGCCATGACAGCACAGTAGCACTACTGCAAGCAGCATAAAAAAGTATACTACATAGACAGATTCTGTTGGTGCATTATTGCTTCATCCGTGACGATATGCAGTTCATGCATAGGTATTTTTTACATGTATGTGTGTGTAACATCCACAGAACATAATATTGAACTGTTTTGAACTTTGTCAACAACTCGCAAAGCTAGTTGACGTACTCTCCATCACTTGCATGGTTTCTCTGCGGATCTGAAAGCTACTATCACGTATCACAGCTTTTGCACACTCAAGTTTGTTATTTCCAATGGAGGCGCACAGCTTGCATGCACATATTGGGAGCGACGTGCACCGGCCCGCAAATGATGCGCTCATGTTTTCCATGCGGTCCCAATTGAAAACATCTCAACTTTTCTGAATGGCGCAAGAACCCGGTGGGTCACATGACAAGAACTGACTGATCAGCTTCGTATTTTGTGTGGACTATACACATTTCGGTTGACTATTTACTTCAGACAAACACAGAGCACCCGAACTCATCATCCTCTGAGAAAACAGTTGATGGTCGCCTAGAAATAATAGACGACAAAAGGGAGTGTAAAGCGTGTTCAATTTTGAAGGAAGCAAGACGCTTTTAGACGTGATATGTGAACATCCCCTTACACCACACCTTTTCAGCTGTGTGTTTATTGGCATTTAGCATTATTAGCATTTTAGCCACTCGATTTACCGTAAATGAACCAATCTATGTTTTAGAAAGATAAAATTGTTAATCATCTGGTTTGATAGTCTCTTACGGTGGTCTGTTTTTGTTTTCGTCCCCTTTAACCCTCCTGCAGAGCTCCAGGTGCCAGCGGCAGGAAAAAAGTGTTCAAATTGGCAGATGTGGTGCAGCCGTTTTCTGAAGTTCAGATTGAGAAACTGACCAACATGGCCATCAAGCGGATCCTCTACTCTGAGAAGGCCATTGCTCAGACTGGGATGTCCCATGTAAGCCTGCTTTTGAGGACTTTTCTGTTTTTACTTAGCCAGTATATTCATTTTACTCTCTTTTTGTTTTTCTCATAGGTCAGAGTGAAGCTGCTTGCAAGGTTGGTGACCCAGTTTGAGGGAACGAAGAAAAATGATTTGCTGCAGTTTGTCCTGGAGGATATGCGGAGCAGAAGTGAGCTGGCCTTTTCTCTGTTGTACCACGAATATAACGAATACCTGAGCCAGGAACCATCGGGCTGTCTGGACAGCTACGAGCACTGTCTGTTCACACTGCTGTCCGGCCTGCAGGAGAAACCTGAGCAGAGGGATGGGTAAGCATCATCATCATCATCATCATCATCATCAAAAACACAACATGACATAATCCACAAATAAACATAAAATCAATTTTAAAGGGAGAGTTCACCCAACACTGAAAATTCTGTAATCATTTACTCATCCTACTCTTTTTATTTTTCCAAACTTGTTTGACTTTATTTATTCTGTTCAACACAAAAGATGTTTTGAGGAAAGCTGGAAACCTGATACCATTGACTTCCGTATTATTTGTATAATCTACTATGGAAGTTCATATTTATTACAGGTTTTCGGCATTCTTTAAAATATCTTCTTTGGTGTTTAATAGAAAAAAGAAACATCTAAAGATTTGGAACCTTTTGAGAGTGAGTAAATAGTGAGTAAATTTTTTTTTTTGTAAACTATCCCTTTAATAGCAACTAAAGTATTACATAGTACATAAACATAGTATTTCATCTATTTTAGAAGGTGTTTTATTTAAAGTAGGGTTTCTGCAGGTCAGAATTAAGGCATTGAATGTTACATGCACTGCAAAAAATTTTATCCTATAAATAATTTAATGCATCAGATTCATTACATACAGATACATCAGAAATATCGAAACATTCTCAAATTAATGTGTTTACTTGAGGTCCAAAATTGAGAAATTAAACCTCATTCTTTCATTCAGTTATTTTCTTTTCGGCTTATTCCCTTTATTAGTCTGGGGTCGCCACAGCGGAATTAACCGCCAACTTATCCAGCATATGTTTTACGCAGCGGATGCCCTTCCAGCTGCAACCCATCACTGGGAAATATCCATACACTCATTCACACAAATACTAAATAGCTTACCCATTTCACCTGTACCACATGTCTTTGCACTTGTGGGGGAAACCGAAGCACCCAGAGGAAACCCGCGTGGACACAGGGAGAACATGCAAACTCCACATAGAAATGCCAACTGACCTTGAACCAGCGACCTTCTTGCTGTGAGGCGATTGTGCTACCCATTGTGCCACCATGATGCCAATTCAACCTTATATAATTTCTAATTTCTCTTTTGTAGTAAAGAACATTGACCTTTCTCTTAATAGAGAATATCATGTTCTCTTAACTTAGTCATAAAAAGTGTTTCATTTACCTTCATAAAACATGCAGATATATTCAATGTAATATTTAAAAAGATTGATTATTATTAGTTTTTTTTTTTTTCTTTGATGCACCAATTTTTACAAATACACATATAAAAGTAAAATCTGCTCACACATGAAAAAACAAAACAATGTTGTTTATAATGGTTTAGGATGAAGTGTAGCTTCAGGGGACACCCACTTCCCAAACACATTTCATAGTCAACTATACAAATTCGGTGGATGTTTTATGTGTATTTTTAAAGAACTAAACAACAAAAGGTTTTTGTTAACCACTGATGTGTATATTCTGGCATGTTTAAAATATTTGTCTTACACACAGGCTTTTCACCAAGATTGTGTTGGAGGCTCCAATCATTACAGACTCAGCGCTGGAGGTCATTCAGCGATACTGCGAGGACGAGGTCTGCACATCCATACACTCACATTTCTGATATAATCATTTAAAGATTTCATTTTACAGTGTACTTAAATGTGTTTCATGCTCAGAAATGAGCTCTTACATTAAATAGCAGTATTATTTATTTTCGTCATAATGGTAGTTGTGTTAAATGCTTTTTATTGGTATTAGTGTTACTAGTTTCCCCTTAACTGTTGACCATATTTTGAGTTCGCACTCGAAATTTGTAGCTGGTAAATGCATATTATATACAGTTTGTCAAAATAAGTTCAGATTTAGACAAAAAAACAAACAAAATAAATTAAATAAGTACTAAACAATGTCCCAGTTATATAAATTGTTACTACCGTTTGTTAAATAGAAGCAATATAGAATCGACTGGTTGTAATCTGGATAGAAAGTCAGTCCATGGTAGGCATGGGAAGATAACCATACTGCGGTTTGGAAAAGTCAAGGTTTTAAAACCGCCAAAATTCTCTGCTATACCGTTCCTAATGCCGAGTTCAGACTGCATGATTTTAGCCCCGATTTTGACTCGCCAACAGGTTTTGAGAAATCGCAGACAAATGCCTGAAATCACAGACAAATCGGTGCTCGTGCACGCGAGTGACAATCACACAATATGAACAATCAAAGACGATATGAGAGAATCGCAGATGAGTCGCCGATGCACGGGAGATATATGGCGTGCTGAATATCTGGAGCTGTCGGCAATTCAAATCATGCCGTGTGAAATGTGTTTTGACTGAAAATAACATCGGTGATCGCCTACAGCCAATGAGAGAGCAGCATTCATTAGTGTGGGTACATGCAGGCCAGTGGGAGGTTGGGGGAGAAGTTAAAAGCGCTCATTTTCAGTTTATTCGGACCCAAGAAATTGAGGGAAAATTAGTGTAAATTTGGCATGAGCTCCCGTGTCTGTTTGATGTGTCATGTGAGCAATATCACAACCCAACCCGGTCAAAAAATAAAAAGGTTGAGGAGAAATAGCTAATTCCCTTCTAAGCCAGGTAAGCAAATATGTACATTTTCTATGCCATTAAAGGCTTCTTTCTCGTTGGGTGTGAGACGTAGTTTGGACAAAGTTGTCGGCGATTCTGATTTTGAAGTCATGCAGTGTGAAACTACCTGTCGCCGATCCATCTTGCAGTGTAAACAAAGCAACGACAAAACGCTGGCCCAGACAGTCAGGCAGTGTGAAAACATCTGTGACACTACTGCTTTGAAAATCATGCAGTCTGAGTAAGATTTTTTTATTTACTTTTTTTGTAGTTCTTTTAGGACAGAAAAGATATCCCATGATGCTGTTGTAAATTGTAAAGACATCTGTGTGAAGTCAAGTATTCATCTGTGTGAGGTCAAGAAGTTAAGGATTCACTTAAATTATTTAGGCTGACATGTTTTCTGTCCCAAAATATTTTAAATGTTGCTCAAAATAAAATATATTGTGTTAAAAGCGGGAATACGTTTTTTTTTTTTTTTTTTTTACCCAGACATTTAAAAAGAATATATTTTAGAGCAGAAATCACAATACCGTCATACCGTAAAACTGTGATATTTTTATCCAAGTTTATCATACTGTCAGAATCTTATACAAGCCCATGCCTAGTCCATAGTGCCAATAATCTAGTTAAACTATGCAAAAACTTCCCACTTGCATTCAGAATTTAGTTCTTTTTTTAGTCCTAAAGGGGTGGTCCACAGTGTATTTTAAGGCTTGGTTGTGTTTATAAGATGCAGAGCAATGTGTGCTCATGCTTCACTTGTAGAAAATCATGTTCAAATATCATTTGTTCATATATATTACTTCGACTACATACAGCTACTCAGCTAACATGAAAACGACTTTCATATTTCCTAGTTCCTCTGAAAAGCCTGCTCTCAACAGGCTCGGATCAGACAGCTAACATAATGTGCTGTGATTTGCGGATTGGCTCCACGTTACACTACGCGCTTTTGTGCTGTGTAAATAGCCAGTCAGAGCAGCTGTTAGTAGCATTAGCTGCTTGAATCAGACAGAAAAATGAAGAGCACACAGCTGAACCTCATGCCTGCTTTATAAAATAACATCTAACAAGTGTCTTTCACATATATTCGGTATATAAGCATGTGTAAGTAATATAAAAAGTTCACATATCTTTTGCGACTTTGTTATTTAAGCTGAAGAACGCAGGGAAAGTGGCCGCATAGAGAGACACTGCAGCACTGGTGAAGATTGTGGGTGTTTACAGCAGTTTGACTGATAAATATGCATTTGTAGCTAAATTGTTAACTGTGCCAAACCACTTTTTACATCCTTGTTTACATCCTTGCTAAAACATACTATTAATGCTAGAAACTGTGCATGTAGTGATCAATTTTAACAAATAAAAACACTTACTGGTTGTGACTCACAATCCACAGCTTCGTTAGTTGTTGGGGTTTTAGCCGAATCCAAAACTGAACTGGGAGAGATTCTGGAAGCTGTCCATTGTCAAATGCTAGCTATATATATTTTATAATTCTCTGGAACAAAATTAAAATTAAATTGTAAGCACTTCTCTCTTTGTGTCGTGTCCTTTGAAAGCCCAAATACAGAAACAAAACAAGCTCTGTGGAAATTGCAGTGTTTAGATGGCATTTTAGCTGTCTCTGCTATACAGCAGGCTGTGGGCTTTGCTAAGCTAACTCTGTGAAAGCCAATGTGCCTCTCTGTGCATTGAACTTTGAGCATATTACATTCAGAGAGGTTGTAAATGTTCACACAGCTACATTACACATCAACTAAAGTTTAAAATATGATATCGTAGTGGATCACCACTTTAAGCTGAAACTAATCTGAACACTTCAGATTCATTGGTTACAATTTCAGTCCTGTAAATCTGATGCAACATGTAGCGATCTGAATATATTGCCACAAATTGACATTATAAAAAAATTTTGTAAAAAGCTCTAATGTTCATCATTTGTCTTTCAGTCACGTGTTTACCTGGGTATGTCCACATTGAAGGAGCTCATCTTCAAACGGCCCTCCAGACAGTACCAGTACCTCAATGTCCTGCTGAATCTCACCTCTCATGAAAAAGAAAAGGTGGATTTTAAATCGTGTGTCCTTCATTATTGCTCTATATTCCTTTTCACATTAGTATAATAACAATCCCAATGCTGTTCAGGTGCGGTCGACTGCTCTCAGCTTCATCAAGCGCATGTACGAGAAGGAACATCTGAAGGACTGCATTGAGAAATTCGCTCTCACCTACATGCAGTTTCTGGTCCATCCAAACCCCCCATCTCTTCTGTTTGGAGCTGGAGAAGATACAGGTTCAGAAATATTTCTTCAGCTTAAGGGCTGATGTTCATACAACATTTTTACCACTAGGAGTGCTCCTATACAGCAATAAATGTTTTTTAGCCAAGACTTTAGGTGCGTCCCAAATCGCATACTTATGCACTATTCTATATCATTTTGTAGTATAAATAGTGTCTGTAGTGCGTTCACACTGAAAACTCTAAAAATAATAAGTGCACTTTAATTACCCGGATAATGTGCTCATTCAACCGGGAAAATGAAGTGTTATGATAGACACGTCACACACTCAACGACTGCAGCTCTGCTCAGGTAGTGAAAGGGGTGGAACTATCAGGTGCTCATGTTGGAGACCTTTATTTATTTTGGATTGTAAAAGAAAAATTCTGAGAGTGATTATGCCGCCCCCCCGATGGTGAATACAGTTATACTCATGGCAGGTATTATTTGGTACTTTGGTCATATATTTCACTAATTTGGCAACCGTCAATTGTCATCAGGGAAACAGATTGAACTTCCGCTTAGTAAAAAGCCATTAGTGTTCCATTTGGAACAATACATATATATAGTATACATATACTATGCTGTTGAGTGTGTAAGTGCATAAGTATATAGTGCAGGGCTGCTCAACCCTGTTCCTGGAGATCTACCTTTCGGCAAAGCTCAGCTCCAACGCTGATCAAACACACCTGAACCAATTTAATAGGAACAGCTCTTAATAATTACAGGCAGGTGTGTTTGATATGGGTTGCAAGTGAAATCTGCAGTAAGGTAGATCTTCAGGAACAGGGTTGAGCACCCCTGACATAGTGCATAAGTGCACAGTGTACAGTGTGCCATTTGGGACGCAGCTTTTATTCACAAAGCTAATGTGAATTAATGTTAGCTAATTAGCCTTTAACTTGTGTGCCGAAATTGCCATCTTAGCAATTTTGGTGCAAGTTAAGCAACAATTCAGTCTACATTACCTGTAGACTCTTAGACTGTAGAAGTTTTAGGAACAGCAAATAATAACTTCTAGTTGGTCATTTGGTATCAGAAGTGGCTTATATGAAAGGCAAAGACCTCTAGATTACGCTTATTTTACCTAATTTAAATAGGATCATGTGTTGATTTTTAATTATTTAATTAGGACAGTAAAGTCTGACTTTGCTTAGATAACTGTAGAAAAACAGTAGAGCAATTATGGCTGATAGTATGACATAAAAAGTTGTTACTATTTTTTTTTTTTTTTTTTTTGCTGCAGTGAATGCATTCATGTTCTACAACAGGCATAACACACCCACGATCAACATGTTTCTTTTTTTAAAGCATGTTTACATTCTCAATCAGATTGTTGGCAACAGCCATTTTAGGCTAGTTTGTTATTTGATTCTCCTACTATGTTCTTAAAACGTTTCACAGGTTTAGAAACTAGTTTTAGCATTAAAACACAGTTTAGGAATGAAATGTCCTTTTATTTTTCATCATTTTCTTATACATCAGTAAGCTATAAACTACTTTTCAAACTTTTACCCTGTTAACAAACTCGTCCCCAACTAAGGCACTGCAGTCACAGCTTGGCTATAATTAAATTCTATTAAAACCTTGGATATATAAAAGTCAAAATGGGAGGAAAAAAAAAACAACTAAATGAAAATAAATGAGGTGAAATTAATAAAACGAGTCCTCATAAACCCATCAGTTTTACACAGTCACAATATTTACCAGTCACCCATATCTAAATAGTTTAAGTACTTGGACAATTTTTTTATAGGTTTAGTATACTTTGTCCATCTGCTTGCATGACATTTACTTCAAAAACAGCCACTCTTGTTAATTCTATTGCACACTCCTGAAGGGAAGGGGCATCCTCTGATTTCCAGCTCCTGGGAATTATTTGTCCACCAATCAGTAAGCTGCTTTAAACCCACAATTTTGTATATTTATATTTAAATTCCAATGTCTGTCCACTCACCTGATATAAACCATGTGGGGCATGGTGATTATATTGAAGTCTATAACCAGGCAAACTTTTTTCCAGAAGTCTTGAATTTGAATTGAACAAAAAGCATGCGCCAAATCATGCTATTAAGCTACCTCCCGCTGCATTGCGTCACACGACTCCCAGTGGCGTCCATTTCAAAATTAATAATACAATAGTAGTGTAAAATGAACTATATGAATGGTGACCTGTCGAATCTGTGTCCTCCAGAGGTGGCGGCTCCCTGGACGGAGGAGACTGTGCGCCAATGTCTTTACCTCTACCTCTCCCTCCTGCCCCTCAACCATCGTCTGGTGCATGAACTGGCTGCCGTCTACACCGAGGCCATCGCCGACATCAAGCGCAGCGTGCTCCGGGTCATCGAGCAGCCTGTAAGAATATCTCGCACCATTAATGCCGCTCATATAAAAGTGGATTTCTTTACTATTATACTTTTTACTTGACCTAATGTTGCTGTTTAGGAATGAAAAAGACCTGCAAAGCTAAAAAGCAGGAAAAAGTACACTCCATAGATGAGATCTACCTAATATCACTAAAAAATGCTTCTGATCTCCATTGCTTTATTTTTGGTCTTGGTTGTTTGCGTGGGAATGTATGCATCATAATATCCCAAAATCAAATAATTCCCTCTCAAGTGGACGAGGCTTGGTTGAATTGTGTTGTGTTAGAGATGCGATGTCTTTAAGATCAAGAGATGCTGTTTCACAGATCTGATATACTGATACACATGCAACCATTTGCAAAACACAATATGAGCTTCTTTGTTACGTCTTCTAAAAAGTGGCTTAATAAGACTATTATTTTTTTAAATAGGTAATTTTCAGAGGAGTCTCTTCATCTCTTTCTTTTATAGTTTGTTTGTTCCAACTTCATCTGTAATAAATAGCTGAACTAAGATGAATCTGTGAGGTTGCAGGCGGTTTTGGGAACGGGTGGAAATTGTCGTTTTTTTTAGAGCATTTTCGCAGCTCATCCTTTTGGAACTGGGCTTATATTTTTAGTTTTAGTCATTTTTGGTACATTACATGTTATGAAATTAGGGTTGCTCTATTGTTTTAGCATCGATATCGTAATTTGTGCATCCGAAATTTGTTGGGATTATAGTCGACTAGGAGCCACAGTTAAGAATACATGAGATTTGTGGAGTCACTGCAGAGTTTAACCATAGTGGAGTAAAGTTAATCATTTGCATTAGTTTTTAAGACCTGTGATTGAGCAAATCAAGAGTTTCAAACATTCAGGCACAAGAAATTGTACCTTTTGTAATTTTCATAAAGTTGAATTATATTGAATTATTTATACATTCAAGACTATACAGTGTTATTTTACATTTGAATATTCAAATTCGACTACAGTTAGACTAAAAAAAAAACCAAAGTGCTGTTTATTTCATTTTGCTCTATTGTATTTAGCTTATTTTATTTATTATATTTGATGCATGATTCCTTTCCCTACAGAATCTAAAATTACGAAACTGTCATTTTATTTCCATCAACTGCCATAATATCTGCTATATTTCACTTTTTGCAACTAGTTTTTTTAAAACTAGTTTAGTTTTTCAGATATTTAGTAGGGCTGTGCAAAGATTAATTACGATTAATCGCATCCAAAAAGTTTATTTTATATTTTATATATATATATTATGTAAAAGTGATGCACATGCATACATAAAAACAATTTTGTGGGTGATTATGGGCAATACCATGCAATTTTCAATCTTGCCATGGAAAAATTACGTTTTCACCAAAATAGCGAAACCGTTTCTCCATTTTTTTTTTGTTTGTGTAAGCTTATATTTTACAGTGCTTTAAAAATACTCAAAAACGTCTCTGTCAGTATTTTCAAACATTTATATTTGATTTACCAAAGTCACACAAGTGGCTATTTCACATCCGTGACATCCATACCAAAGCTTTTTCCTTATAGATGCAAAAATGTAAAATAAGATGAAATCAATCATGTTTGTTCAATAGTGAGCAACTCTAGCATCGTTTCTTTTGGGTTGTGTAGTTTAATTGACAGAATTTCTTTGTTGTATAGTGTAAACTTGCAGACTTTTTTGTCGCATCTATAATGCATGTTTATTTTCTTCATTTAAAATATAAAAAATGTTTACTGAGTGATATTTTTCTGCTCCCACAACTCTGTTTTGGAAAATACAGATGTTTCAATATAATGTTAACGTAGACTTCCTCTGTCAATTTATGTTTTGAGATTTTACTGCAAATGTCACATCATACATACATACATGCATGCATGCATACATACATACACATACACAGTACACACACACACACATACATAGTACACACACACACACACACACATATATTATGTCAAAACAAACCTTTTTTGATGCGATTAATCGATTTTTGCCTAGCACCAATATTTAGAATTTATTGTATTTCAGCTTTCAGTTAACAGGTTTATTTATTTATTTACAATAACAATGCTGGTACACTTGCATTTAAGTGCCTGCACAGCTAAAAGATTTTTTAACATAGTCATTTTTAACACTATTATCAGTTATTGATTTAAATTAGCTGTATTAATTATACTTCATCTACATTTTTTATAGATAAGAGGAATGGGAATGAACTCTCCTGACCTGCTGCTCTTGGTGGAGAACTGTCCTAAAGGAGCGGAGACACTGGTCACTCGCTGTCTGCACATACTCACTGATAAAGGTGTGTATGTGTGTGTGTAAGAGAGAAGTCAAGTGACCGTATCTATATATCTCTGAACAGTCGTTGTTGACCTTTGTGTATTGCTCCGTCTTCACAGTGCCGCCTTCCCCTGAATTGGTGGAGAGGGTGAGGGATCTTTATCACAAACGAGTCCCAGATGTTCGTTTCCTCATCCCAGTCATCAACGGTCTGGAGAAGGTTTGTCTCATTTCATTTGTCCTTCATTAATGTTCTTGGATTGCTGTTAATAGTGAGTGACCTACTCCGTTGCGTCAACTCAAACATTAAAACAACAGCTTCAGTATTACTCTGAACCAGGGCTTGACATTAACTTTTTTCATCACCAGCTACTGTGGCTAGTAGATTTCCAACATTACAAGCCATTCGCCATTTTCACTAGCCACAATTTTGTTGTTGGGAAAATATATTTTATGTGCATAAATGTGACTTTAAAATGCTAAAATTACTTGATTTAGATTTTGTGTTATGTCCACATGCCTCCCCATTCATTTCACTTTTTTCGTGTGTGATGTGTATGAGCTTGCTCAATGTACATTAGCAAATGGGTTGTGTCGCATTGCAATTCGATTTTATTTCACATGACTTTTCAGGGCTCAAAATTAAGGGCTTACCAAATTTATCTCCTGACCACATCAAAAAAACAAAAAAAAAACAAGTATTTCTTGAGCCTGGTTTGTACTTCTGCGTCAAGTGATAGCCTTGACCCACGGCACATGCAATTTGCGTTGTCGTGCATTTATACTTCTGCGTGCTGGTTGTGCTGCTCTGCAATAACACTCCCAAACGCTAGCTGGCAGTGAGGTGTTTATATTCCTCTGTGTCGAGTTTCTTCGCTGGAGTTTTGTTTTTTCTGGACGCTAACTTAATGTACAAGTGGCTCAAACTCGCTCATTTTGAGGCGGGAACTGGCGGACGTGCAACAACTTTATTCATAAGGTAAACAAACAACAAGTGTTTCTATCTGGAGCTCCTTCACGGGACTCCATACTTGTAAATACTCGCTACATCGGGCACCCCCGCCCACACTCGTCAGCTCGACTAAGCTGATCAATCACAGAGCTTGCGATATGCGTCGTTTCGACGTGTAGTTACATTTGAAAGGTGCACGTCAGCGTCTGCGATGGTGGCCACGGCGACCATGCGCAGGCTGTGCCCGAGCATACGCGTGCACTTGACGCAGAAGTATGAATCAGCCTTTAGCCACAAAATTTAAATGCGTCAAAACAAGCAATATATTGCTTTTTAATGCAACAACTTTTCTTTAAAAAATGGCCTGGCTAAATGTCCCAGATCACCAGTTAATCTCCTATTAAAGCAGTGTTATTGTAAAAAAAAAAAAAAAGATTAAACTATATTTACAAAAATAACTAAGCAAAAGAAAGCAGGTAAAAAAACATACCGTGTGTGATAATGAAAGGATGATCACATGCTCACGGTTAATGTTAGGCCTCTTAATAATCTGCTCAAAGAATAATTAAAGCGAAAGCAGTGACCGCTGCTGCTTACAGAAGGATATTTATTTTTTAAAATCTTGAGCTCTTGAAAGCAGCAGGACTGTAGGTGCTTTTTTTGTCCAGTCTATTTCAAATAGAACCGATCGCACCAGTTGTGTTTCCTCTAGACAGGTTGCTTTGTGCAAATAAACAGGAGCGCATCACATCACCTCTGCGCTCGAGTGATCATCCCCTCATTCGGTTTTCACCTGCTTTCTTTTGCTCAAGCAAACACAGTTATTTTTGTCAGTCATGCTGCTTCTCGATTCTAAGATCACATTTGCACGAATATTGGCCATCCTTATTGTCGAACCCTGCTTTTAAGAAAACTACCATTTTAAAAATGATTTCCAACCAGCCAAAATGGCTAGTGGGAGCGGCTGTCTTACCCGCCACAGATGAAATCTACCCACATTTAGCGGGTTGGTGGGTGTTAATGTCAAGCCCTGCTCTGAACAATACACATTGTCTATTGTGGAGAATGTATTTGTAAAGCAGAGATTCTTCACTCCTAAAATGAAATTCACCTTTCCACAATTAAAGTTCTTTAAAAGTCCTTCAATTAGAACAGAAATTGGGGACGACAGGGAGAACATGCAAACTCCACACAGAAATGTCACCTAACCCAGCCAGGGCTCGAACCAGCAGTCTTTTTTTATGTATTCTAATTCAAATAACTAATCAGCACTGGAGATGCAAAATGAGGAAAATGAAGTCTTGCTTTCTGAGGAATTAATTAAAGTTCAGAAATTAACTTTAAAGCTTGCACACTCTTCTGAAAGTAGGTACGTTTTCTTCTCCTAAATAGTACATTCTTTTAGGACGTAGTATAAGTAGGTAAATTGGGATGCAGCAATTGTACATTTTTCACACAGACATAAATATTTTTAATAAGTGTCTAAATTGTGTCCAACAGAATGAGGTGATTCAGGCTCTGCCCAAACTCATCAAGCTCAATCCCATCGTGGTGAAGGAGGTGTTCAACAGACTGCTGGGCACCCAACACAGTAATACCTGCTTATTCTTTTATGTTTGTGTGCGCTTTTGTTTATTGTTTTATTGTTGTTTATTTTTTATTTACACGTCTTATAGCTTTGGCTGAAGTTTGTTTCATATCATTTCAGTGTTATAATCTGAAGGTCTGTTGTTCTGTAGGTGAAGGCAGTTCCTCCATGTCTCCACTCACTCCCGGAGAGCTGCTCATCTCCTTACACAACATTGACTCCTCGAAGTGTGACATGAAGTCAATCATTAAAGGTATCATCTCACATTCATTTCAGTCCCTCCCAGCATATAAGTCCCTGTCATTCCTTCCAACAAAATGTATTTTTTACGTTTTATACTTAGACAAAAGACCAAATATTGCACACTATTTTTTTTGTCAAAAAAAAGTCTAAACCTTTTTTTTTTTTTTTCCTATCACTTATCACTTAGAAATGGTTGAGAAATATGTCATTTATTTCTTCTTTTTTTTTAAGATTTATTTTTGCCTTTATTAGATAGAACAGTGATGAGACAGACAGGAAGCAAAGTGGGAGAGAGAGAGGGGGATAGGGTTGGGAAATGTCCTCGAACCGGCATTCGAACTCAAGACGCCCTGACGTGCTACTGCCCCATATGTCAGCATGCTATCCACTAGGCTTTTGTTATTGTTATTATTATTAAAAAAGTGATAATTATTGATAAAATAAAATACAGAGACTAGATAATTAATAAAAAAACATGCATATGAGTTGACATTTGATTGTTTGCTTGCAAATGAGTTGTCTGTGCTTGTAGGAGATAGGAAAATAATTCAGATTAATTGTAAATAATAATTTAATTGGAAACTGGCATTGAAATTTTATTTTCGAGCAAAATAATAATTGCTATTATCAAGTTCACGATTATACTAAGAATAAAGCTTACGTTGACTAAAAACTAAATTTTTCATTTGTCAGAACTGAGATTAAAGTTAGTTCTGTTCATTTACTTTTTCTAGTCGCTGACAAAGTAATAAAAAATAGCAATTTGCTGTTTTAATAATATAAAATGCACGCTACTAATGTGCAGAAAAATACATTGGAAATAGATCATTAATAAATAAATAAATCATTAGAACTGACAACTGATGTTTAAACAGATAAAATGTGCCGGAAAAAATAGGTGACATTTATTATAATTGGTTTATGTGGTTATTGTTTGTAGTTTACTTGATATAAAATGCTTTAGAATAGTTTTGATAATCGTTATAATAAAAGAGTTTATTTGCTATTCACAATTTTCGTTTTATTGTTTATCATGCTGTTATTTAGTCATTTTGTCTTCAGAAACGGAAACATAAAGGCTGCATTTACACTGCATGGTTCAACTGACTCAATCCTGTTTTTTTTGTTCTCCCATGTGGCACAGAACTCATTCGGCTCAGGTACATGTAAGCAGGAAAAAAATCACATGTATACTTATTTACACAAATCAGATTCAGGCCTTGTTCATATGTGGAAATATATTTGATATGAATTGGATCTGTGTCCGTGTGTAAGCAGTTAGATCAGATTTTCACCTGTCAATGCGAGTCCCGCATCATTAAAAACTATAGCGAATGACGCCAATTCTGACGCTTTCATTTTAGAACAGACTTCAGCAGTCCTGAACCTTAAATCTCATACACAAGGACTAAAAAAGCTTTTATATTGTGACGTAGCACAAGTGTTTAAGCATGCTATTGAGAGAGTGTGTGTGTGTGAGAGAGAGAGCAATATCCACCATGTAACCAATATAAACCAAAATAAAACTATTGCATATATCACATGCATAAATCACACTATGGACATGACATTAAATTGCCTACTGGTTTAAAAAGGGATAGATTAAAAGAAGATGGCCAAATGAGAACTTTTCTGCCATAAAGTATAGCAAAACAACTTATCAAAAAGAATTTAAAAAAATTAAACCCTGTGAACAGATTGAATGCAGGAACTGAGAAAAGGGCGCTCTTTTATTATCAGCTGTCAGTCAGCGCCCGTTTTTTTTTTTTTTTTTTTTCTCCTGCTCATTGCACCTTTGCCATGTATTGTGTAAATGCAGACAATCGGATACGAGTCACTTTTGAAACATGATGTAAGCCGGTCATCAAAAAAAAACCGGATACAGTCTCAAAATCGGAATTGACCATCAAGATCTGCAGTGCAAATGCAGCCTAATTCTGGTGTACGATTCTTTTTTTTTTTTAGGAAGGTTTCTACACAAATTTTATAAATCAGACCCCAGACACTATCACAACATTATTTCACCCCATTATAACCTACTCTTATTTGAAGCATTAAAGCATAAAGCAGATATACTTCACTTGCGCTTAATATGTTTTCTTTTAATATACAGTATTTCTTTGGTAAACTGTATTTGACACAAACACCAAAATGTTATCTCATCTTATATTTCTATAACTTTCCGATACAAAAAATGCCCTGACAATTTGACACATCTCACACACAAATCCTCTAAGAGCTGTTTCTCCAGACTCATTTAATCTTTACTTTAGGTGACATGGTAAATAGTTGACACGTCAAAATCAGACATACTGGTCTTTGTTCACAGTACTTATAAAAAGATGCTATTACATTTTGAATTCTATCTTTTTATTTACTTATTTAATTATAATTTTATTTAATTATTTCTATAGATTTTTTCATGTTGGGGCCACGATTTGAATAATTTAAGTGATTGATATTATCATATTAAATTTCTAATATGCTTTTGCACTAAAAATTATCAATAAGATATATATGAAAAAAAATGTCGTTACACAAATATAAAAAAAAAATCTGTATTTAAAATTATATTTATAATTATATGATTAATTACTGAAATCTGCATGATTATGTAGTTTTTGAATAAGCAGCAACCCCAGTATATACATAAAGAATACTGTCTAGTTAAATTAAACACTTTTTTTTTGTTGTTTTGTAGTCTTTTCTCACATTTTTCATTGTTTTTCCTCCTGCAAGCCACCAACCTGTGTTTTGGGGAGAAGAACGTGTACACGTCTGAGGTGCTGGCCGTGGTGATGCAGCAGCTGATGGAGCAGACTCCTCTCCCCATTCTGCTGATGCGCACCGTCATCCAGTCCCTCACCATGTACCCTCGCCTGGCTGGCTTCGTCATGAACATCTTAGCCCGACTCATCCTCAAACAGGTCAATTAAACAATCCAGTGCATACAGTCCATATCAGTCAATGCCAACATCTCTCACTGCATAATCTTGTGCTGATGAAATCTGGTTGTGCAGGTGTGGAAGTATCCGAAAGTGTGGGAGGGTTTTGTGAAGTGCTGCCAGCGCACCAAACCCCAGTCCTACAATGTCCTCCTCCAGCTTCCTCATCCACAGCTGGCGAGTGTGTTCGAGCGCTGCCCGGAGATGAGAGAGCCTCTCCTGCAGCACGTCCACTCCTTCACTCCTCACCAGGTGCGTCCCAGCGTCGACCTTTCTTTGGAGGTTTCAGTGCAGAAGGGAAAAAAAACAATAGGCCCAATACTAAAAATGAAAATATGGAAAAATATCACATGGTAATTTCGATCAATTTTCCTAACGGATAAACAGCTCTTGTTAAAATTTCATCATGCCTTCACTTTCCTATTTGACATAAAACACACACTCAACGAGATCTCGCCCTACTCATAATTCTTTCCCTATATAGCCGTATGTATGGCTATTACACAACCATAATGCACTACGATATAGTCTGGTTCGTTGGATCGTATTGCTTTCTCACTACAATCGATCCGCTTCAGAGTTCATTTCGATCAAGCTGAGACCACCTCATTCGGGAGATAGCAGACCGATTGATTTGGCGCGGAACAGAGCACGATTGCTGGATTCACATATGACAAACGAACCACGCTAACAGGGGAAACGCACCAGGTTTCAAAACAAACGTCTAGGTGTGAAAGCACCCTAAAACTATTCTTTTTAGAAATGTGTTGGAAAAAAAAACTTAGTTTAAAAGAAATTGAGGGAAAAAATGTAAAGGGGGCTAATAATTCTGACTTTAACTGCAGGTGTTTTCTGGGGTAGTGATTCACACAGGGATGTATTGAAACGCTCAACAAAAATCAAAGGATAATTGCTTAAAGGGCCACAAAACCCCCCTGTTTCAGCAGGGTGTTTTCACACCTACAGTCTGGAAAAGCTCAGGAAAGTGGGTGTGTCCAGCTCAGTTTAGCTGGGAGTGTCGGGGGAGGGAAAGAGGGAAGGTTTTGCATAAAAATGGGAGTTTCCAGTTGGGCACACGCTGATTTTCAAACAGACAACACACAAACACAGACGCAGGGGGAGAAAGACACTGACTGTTTACATTGACATCAGTAATCGAGTTATTTGCCAAATTATAAATTTTTCGACTTTAACTGCAGTTTGGCACTTTCACTTAGCAAGATTTCCTGCGTGTCCGTCGTGACAAACGAGATATTAAATGTGAGTAACTGCTGGAGGAGTGCAGATTTGATGCAGTGTGTTAGACCGCACGGTGTATGTTAGAAAAAAAACCTCCGCATTTCTCGGTAAATTAGACGCCCTCGGTAAGCAGCGTCAGAAAGCCGTGTGTGTTTAGACTATCCTGCCACAAAATGCGGTGAAAGTTTATGTTTACACTCGGAGAGCAGCATTCTCTCACTTACCACATCTTTAGAGACAGGAAAATCAACACCAACTGGACCGCGGCTTGAAAAGGAGACAAGCGGCAAATCGGGATTTCACCATTTCCACCATTTCTGTCGCGTTCACTGTAATCCACCGTGAGTCCAGTTGCACTCTCATTGTGGGGAAATGAAAGCAAAACTTTCGTTGGAGCACGTTTATAAACACAACACAGCCTATTAAGGGCAGGCTTTTGGAGGAACTAGGAAATATGACAGTCGTTTTCATGTTGGCTGAGTAGCTGTATATAATCAAAGTAAGATATATGAAAAAATACAGTGAGTTTCTACAAATGAAGCATGTGCACACATTGCTTTGCACGCAATAAACACAACCAAGCCTAAAAATACACTCCGGACCACCCCCTTTTAAACTCTAAAAGAACGTTTTATTTAGCGTTATGGCTATTTTATTGTCTGTTTTTGATTAGATAAATGCAGCCTTCTTGAGCATATGGTAATTCTTTCAAAAACATTTTAAAAAATCTCAGTTTATGTAATACAAGACTTAACCTTACTCAAATAAAAAAATCTTTATTAAATATTATATAAACGCTTTATTTTAGACAGTACTATTGCAATAAGACTGAACATGCAATAGGTTTAACACCTGCAGATATTGCAAAGCCATTTTTACTATTATAATGCTGTTTCTAACCAAAGATGTGACGTGTATGAAATGCAGAAATAGTGTATAGTAGAATAAAAAGTTTGTTATACATTTTTCTTTTATATCATTTTGATTTAAACATTGTTTATTGATTTTATAGCAAGCTCACATTCCAACCTCTATAATGACCGTTCTGGAAGCCACCAACAGGAAACCAGAGCCTGAACCACAACCTGAACTACAGCATCCAGAAGTAATGGAAGAGCGAGAGGTATGTCACGATAAGACAGAAGTATCAACAGGATCTTATTAGGGAGTAGCATACAGTACAACATACAATATAACGAAACTGCCTTAAAGGGAAGCACACTTATTTTTTACCTACATCTTCGCTTTAGAATTCCACTATGGGAGTAAACAGAACCATAGGACTGGGTGCACATTTTACAAGATAACAAATTATCATTTGGCAGTCATATATCATTACTCATTTACTCAGTGCTATACAGCTGAGCACCTGCATGTACTGTAACACCAACTACAGCAGTAAAGCTTGCTATTGACAAACATTGCAAAGTTGATTTAAACTATTTTAAGCACTTTCAAGGATTTAATTGCATAAAACTGTTCAACAGACTTGTTAAAAAGACTAGTAGTTTACCACATTAAAATAAAGAGTTTGCTAAATAATCTTGCATTTTCAGATGGCTACTGTTCTTACATGTGAATTGATTGCAGATACATAATTTGACATATCACTTATGATGTAAATAATGCATAGATAATTTTTGGTCTTCGATGGAAAAGCTATTTTCCATATTTTAATAAGACTATTTTGTATAAATAAATGTATACAATATTTAATTAAATTGCACTTAAACCAAATATATTTTGGTCAACCGAATCTAGAGTAGATTTAGTCAACTAAAATCTTCTGAAATTAAGTTGACTAAAACTAAAATGATTCTAAAAACTAAGATATGACTAAGACTAAAATGGAATTTTAGTCAAAAGACTAAAGCTAAATTAAAATTTGCTGTCAAAATTAACACCGCTTAGAATTCGATACCGGTTCCTGATCAATACTTTCTTCGATACCAGTTTTATAAAATTAGTTTTAACAAGATATAATTCAATTTCAATATTGATTTGATACCTTGAAATAGATACCTGTTCCATGAAATTAGTTTTAACGAGAAATCATTCAATTTCAATACAGATTCCGATACTTTGATTTCGATACCGGTTCCTGATTGATACTTTTGTTGATACCAGTTTTATAAAATTAGTTTTAACAATATATCATTCCATTTCAATACTGGTTCGATACTTTGAATTTTAAATCGCTTCCTGATCAATACTTTTTCGATAGCAGTTTAATAAAATAATTTTTAACAAGATATTATTCAATTTTAATATCGATTCGATACCTTGAATTTTATACTTTTTTCAATACCAGTTTTATAAATTTAGTTTTATTTTTTTATTTTTTATATATTTTTTTATATTCTCAATTTGAGCAGATGGAGTAGGTGTACAGACAGAATAAAGTTGAATATCATCTGCATAAAAAAAAAAAAGTTTTAACAAGATGTTCAATTTCAATACTGATTCCGATACTTTGAATTCCTTACCAGTTACCAGTTCCTTATTGATGCTTTTTTTTCATTGTCTTTTTTTCAGTTGCGCAAACTTAAAAGCACAAAGAAACAAAATATAACCTAACAATAAATTGGTCCAATTAAATTAAAAAATTTTTTAAAAAACAGTTCTCATACTGTACAAAAGCTTTATGAATAGGCTACTTCATGCATTGAGTAATGTAGCTAAATAAAATACATTTTCTTTGACAAATTCATTTTAAAATATATTATAAAATTGAAAATAATCGCATTAGGTGTTGTTTTTATTTATTGGGTCTATGCTCTTTTCTACTAATGTCTGTTCAGGTACCAGTACCAAAGCATATATCAGTACATGCACCAGTACCACAAGCAGAACCCCCAGCCCCGACACCCGTAGTGTTTACTGAGCCAATGCCACCACAAGAAAAACACCACCACCACCACCACCACCAGGTCCCAGCCAGACGGGAAGAAGTACCAGAGCCCATGGAGCAGGAAGAGATGGCCCATGTTCCAGAGGAGGACACATCTGAAGCACCACCACAGGTAAAACGCATCATTATTTATACCAGCCATGCATAGCATCACAAGATTTAAAATAACACACCAAATATTTTGAAAAGGTCTAATTTTACAACTCTCCTAGAGTTTTCCTATTTTTTTAATCTAGTCATCTTCTCTCTGGGTCTGGTGGGAGTACTTTTAGCTTAGCTTAGCATAAATCAATGAATTGGATTAGACCATTAGCATCTCGCTCAAAAATGTCAAAAAAAGACATATTTGACTCTTCTGTATTTACATTGTGTTTTGAGACAGAAGAATGAAAAGTTATTTTATGTAGATTTAGCTAGGAACTACAATCTCATTCTAGAGTAATAATCAAGGAACATTGCTGCCATACTATGATTTTAACAAGTGTAATGGTATTATGCAGTACTGACTATTTTCAGGTGCTGCATAATATCATTGGATTTGCTAGTCATGGTATGGCAGCAAAGATCTTTGATAATTACACCAGAATGAGAGTAAAGTTCCTAGACTTATTGACCTTTCATTTTCTGTCGGTCTGAGTTACATGATGTAACAATAAAGAGTTTGAGCAAGATGCTAATAGTCTAATTTGATTCAGTGATTTATGCTAAGCTAAGCTAAGCTAAGGGATTCCTCACACTATGCTATCCTAACCATGCCCAGCCCTGTTTCCCAGATCGTTTGAGAAGTGTGAGTGCCCTGAATCAGGCTCTGACACGGTTCAGTTGGCCGGCGGTGCGGTACGCTTGTAGTGAGTGCAAAGCACGCCTGAGCCTGACTTTCATATGGATTTATTAATCATTCTTACTGTTTAATGAACGCAAACTGTCGTAGATAATTAAAGACACAAACCCCTCACTGCACGACAGCTGCACCTTTAGCAAACCTCCTAATCCCTGCAGCACGAGGACTTTATGATCGTTTATGAGCGTCAAAAGTGGCTGATCTGTTCGGCGAAATATTTGACTGTGTGTCACTGCATATCAAATGACTAAAACCATAATATGATATATCTTACATAAAGAAATCTCCACTGTGCTGAGCGAAAGCACTTCTCTTAAACCGAACAGCGCATCATCGATGACGTAAGCGTGCTTAGGCCCGAATGTAATGTGAGTGCGGGCCGTCGGGGGAGACGGGAGGGGGGACAAGCGTGCTTTGGCTCGGTTCAAGGCAACTGTACATAGTGCGAGTACGCCCTAAAAGTGCTTCAGCCAGACCCAGAGGTCAGATCAGTGGATTCAAAAAGGTTAAAACTCAACTGTTTATCTCTTGAGGAAATTAAAATGAGCCCATTTCCAATCAAAATAGTGTTTGATTAATTGCACCATATGAACAATGACTTCATGCTTTATGAATTTGTCACATATGACTAACTCTTCAGCAGATGGAGGTGTCTGAGGAGGTTCCACAGTCCCCTAAAGCAGAAAAGGCAGATGAAAGCATGGACGAGTCGACTGCTGGTCCTGCAGACGAGGCTGAAGAACCCGCTGAAGAGCCAGAAGAAGAGCAGGCAGAAACTAAAGAAAGCAGTGCAGACTGACCACGCTTCAAGAATGACTGAACAAATGCAGTGGCGCTGAAACCATGTCTCTTTCTATACTGCTCTGTTCAGTGTACTTTGTAAGTTAGGAGTAAATCCGAAATGGATTATTTTTGGTTAATTCTTTAGTTTAATTCTTTGATTTTGTATGTGCAAGTGTTTTCATTTCTAAAATAAATTGCTGTCTGCAAAAATTAAAATGGAAATTAATAAAAATGGCAAACAAAAACCGTCTGTCTCTGAAGTTCAGTTCCATCGGTCTCTTGACTATGCTAATTCTCTACAGCAGAACTTAACGAGAGTAATTATATTACTTGTTATTAAATAACCATTACATTGTGTTTTATTAACGTCTACCCCTACTCCAACCCTTAACCAACCCCTCACTGAAATATTAAATACTAATTATTATTGTACAGTGTCACAAATATGTTATATTGATGTGCGCACGCCTAGAGGCGCAGCTGTATGGCCTACCGGAGTAATGAAGTTGCCTGGCAACAAGTTTGTTGTAGTTACACGGCAACGGAAGTGCGCTGCGGAAATGCGCTGATGTTTTTGCGGAGTTTCTTTGAGTTAATGGAGGTTTAGTGCATATAAGAAGAACACAGACTGAAGTATTTACATTAGTCAGCTATAGGTTGTAAGCTTTACCAACATGGAGACTACAGGTGAAGCGCTGAATAATGACAGACTGCAGACTGCGGCCAGTTTTAAGGCGTTCATGATGAAGAACAGCACTAAAACCAACTTAAATCTGTGAGTGTTTCATTATATTCTTGTGATATTTGGTAAGTTAACTGTCGCCTTTTAAGTTTATAGTTTGACGTTCAACCGAGTAAAACATTCATTCCCTCTGTTGCTGAAGCTGTTTGTGTGTGCTTGTATAAATAGTATGTGTAAATACACCTAAATGCAACTTAAAGAAAAGTGTAAGCCAACTTTACTGTGTAAATTTGGTATTGTTGATACTGTAATGGATTTTACTGTGTTAAACGTATTTAGGACCACCGCAGCTCCCGTAAATCAAGTCTTGGTATACTAAAATAATTGTTTATTTATGTTCTGTGATGCTCTCAGTAGTATTTGTAATAATATAATATAATTCATGTGTTTTCGAAGTTACATTTTTACAAGGTAGAAAACAGTAGTTATGCTTAATAAAGTTATTGTTTTATATTTTGATACTTGCAGTCCTAATAATAATAATGAATAATAAAAATTCATACATGAATGTATATATATATGTATATATATGTATATATATATATATATATATATATATATATATATATATATATATATTTTATTATTATTATTTAAAAACAAAACAAAAAGAACAACAGTGGTACTGGTATCTCGTAACAACATGTACAGCAGTTTTGGTACATTCTAACAAATGCATACAAGTGCTTTGAAGCAAAGACAAAAATAAAAGGAGATTATAAAACAAATTTAGAAAGACATAGTTATGGACCAAATGCGCCAGAACCGCTCAGATCATTGATGTAGATCATAAGTCAATTTTTCCAGTGGTAGGAGTCTGATTGCCTGACTCAGCCACATATTGACTGGAGGTATCTGTGCTGTTGACCATAGTAATAATATAAATTTTTTGGCCAAATATATACAAAACTTTAATACACATTCTTTGTCATGGTCAAGACACCGTTCCGATGTACATTTCAGAAGATATACCTTTGCGGACAAAGCAAAAGTCATTTTGTGGATCTCTTTCCAGTACGTTTTGATTTTATCACAGTCCCAAAATACATGCATCACTGTGCCAATGTCTAATTTACATTTAAAATATAGCTGGGAACAATTGGGAAATATTCTATGAAGGCGAACTGGGGTTAGATAAATCCTGTGAATACATTTATAATTTTGCTCATGAACCAAAATTGAAGTACTTTTGGGATAGATATTTGAGCAAACAGATAGCCACTCCTCGTCATTAAAACTAGACCTCAAATCCTTTTCCCATATTGCCCTTAAATAATCAAAGGTTGACAAAATTCAGTTTTAATATTTGATTAAGACTCTGCATTTCTGACTTCTGACAGAAATTTGTGGCCCAAATTGTAAATTTTTGTTTTTGTTTTAAGGCAGGTGATCTAATAAATATTTGTCACTGTATGTGTGTGTAATAATATTCTAAATTACTACTTAAATCCTGTTACACTTCAAGTTTATTTTTAGTTTTTATTTTTAAAATTAGTAGAATTAGGAGGTAATTTGTTTACAAAGATATAACAGAGGATGCAGTTTTTACTGTAGTATTATTGAAAAAGTTGTCTTTCAGTTGATTAAATTGAAAGAGACCGAAATATGACTGAATGTAGGCAGTATTTCACTAATGTATGTCAGTAATGGTCTTGTTGTTGGTGCTTTTGAACCTCTTTGTCCAGCTATGACCACCTCGTACGACTGTTAACCAAAGTTATGGACGAGCGTCCAGAGAATGCGGTTGATGTGATGGAGGACATGAGTTTAGAGCTGAAAGGAAGTGTTCTTCAGGAGAAGCAGGACACTTTGCGTGACAGTCCGTCCTTACCGGCAGCTCTGGTTCTGGCCGAGCAGCAGAAGACACTCTTCTTGCGCGCAGCAGGAGACGGAGGAGATCACGAGGAGGAGCTAGTAAGACAGTTTGTCTGTGCTGCTCCTGGTGGACTGGTTTTTCAACACATTTCTAAACATAATAGTTTAAATAACCCATTTCTAATAATTAATTTCTTTTGTCTTTGCTACGATGACGGTACATAATATTTTACTAGATATTTTTCAGAATAGTATTCAGCTTAAAGTGCAATTTAAAGGCTTAACTAGGTTAATTAGGTTAGGTAGACAAGTTGGGTAATTAGGAATTCACTGTACAACAGTGGTTTGTTCTGTAGACAATCGAAAAACAAATATTGTTTGAGGGCAAGTAATATTGACCTTAAAATGTTTTTTTTTTAAATAAAAATACTTTTACTCTTGCTGAAATAAAACAAAACTTTCTCCAGAAGAAATTAACATGACAGTTAACATATACAGTTGAAGTCAGAATTATTAGCCCCCCTTTGATTTTTTTTTCCTCTTTTTTAAATATTTCCCATATGATGTTTAACAAAGCAAGGACATTTTCACAGTATGTCTGATAATATTTTTCTGCTGGAGAAAGGCTTATTTGTTTTATTTCAGCTGGAATAAATGCAGTCTTTACCATTTTAGTGTCAAAATTATTAGCCCCTTTAAGCTAATCTTTTTTTTCAATAGTCTACAGAACAAACCATCGTTATACAATAACTTGCCTAATTACCCTGACCTGCCTAGTAAACCTAATTGACCTAGTTAAGCCTTTAAATGTCACTTTAAGCTGTATAGAAGTGTCTTAAAAAATATCAGGTAAAATATTAATTACTGTCATCATGGCAAAGATAAAATAAATCAGTTATTAGAAATGAGTTATTAAAACTATTATGTTTAGAAATGTGTTGAAAAATCTTTCCGTTAAACAGAAATTAGGGGAAAAAATAAACGGGGCTAATAATTC
>CAIGQQ010003388.1:1943091-1981039 GCA_903798035.1 Danio albolineatus | reverse complement strand
ACAATTCCATGCAAATGTCAACCTTGCCATGCTGCATTTTTTTGTGTAGGCTTGTATTTTACAATGCTTAAAAATACTCAAAAATGCAGCTGTCGGTGTTTTCAAACTATTATATTTGATTTACAAAAGTTGCACAAGTGGCAATTTCACATCCATAACAGAGAACTGTCACATCCATAACAAAGCTTTTTCCTTATAAATGCAAAAATGTCAAATTAAATAAAATCAGTCATTTTTGTTCTATAGAAAGACAAGTCTTACCCTTTTGATGAGCATTATTTCTTTTAGGTTGTGCAGTTTAATTCACAGAATTTCTACAAAATATGTTGTATACTGTAAACTTGCTAGCTTTTTTCATCACATCCATAACGCATGCTTATTTTTCTAATTTAAAATATAAAAAATGTTTACAGATTGATATTTTTCTTCTCCCACAACTCTGTGGTTAGATGTTATAGAAAATATAAACCGATGTTTCAATATAATGTTAATATATACTTCCTCTGTCAATTTAGATTATGAGATTTTACTGCAAATGTCACATCCATAACGCTGGAATTGCTCATATATATACATATATATATATATATATATTATAACCTAGCAAATATTTTCTGAATGTACTTGTTTGAAAAATTGCTTGCATTATTCATTATATAATGCAGTCCCTGATGTAAAATTATTCCCATAAATAAATTATGGTTTTATTATGGTCAAATGTAGTAAAAATATGTTTTGTGTGTTTGTTAATTATTGTTAGTTATTATTATTAATTATTGTTGTTTTTATAAAGTTTCTGCATTAATACACTCTTCTGTGTCATTTCCAGGTAGATTCTCCTCTACCGAATGTTGCAGAACTTGCGTTTTTCTTTGAGCAAGCTGGTGTGGGTCTGGGGAGAGAGGAGATTCAGAGAATCTTTCTGGCTTTGAAACAACTGGTGGACACACAGCTGCTTTTGCGGTGTCGATTCTGGGGCAAGATCCTCGGGACACAGGGCAACTACCTGGTGGCTGAAGGGGAATTCAGAGAGGGGGAAGGGGAGGAGGATGAGGGGACAGAACAGACACCTGAGGAGGAGGAGAGAGATGAGGAGTTGCAGGAGGGCAAGGATGAAGCGGAGCTTGTGGAGGCTGTAAGTCACAAAATGGCATCCTATGTAAATGAATCTGCTGTTGATGTTTTAGGTATGCTCTCATTTAAGGGTTAGATCACTCAAAAATGAATGTTTTGTTATAACTAATTTCCCTTCATGTCATTCCAGTCCCTTGAGACATTGATTCATCTTCCAAACACAAGTTAAGGTGTTTTAGATGTAATCCAGGAGCTCTCTAATCCTCTATAGACAGCAAGGGTCCTGAGATCAACTGTAATCATTTGAAGATCACTTTTGCATGCCAAAAAAACTTACGCCTATGTCTTCTCTCCCAATTCAGGTCTTCAGGGTACGTGATTACTATAGGCAATATGACACGCATGTTGAAAAATATGTGTTGCATTGCTGACTCTAATGGCAATATGCTTTAATGTAGTAAATACGTATGGGATGAAATTAGTATCGATATTAGTTGCAAATGCCTGTTCTGTCATCCATGTGCTCTATTAATGTTGAATATGCAGTTTTACATCCACAAATGAATAGCTTTTTGGTATTTTTTGACTTTTGCTGTATATTGAGAATAAGAGAGCTCATAGGATTTCATCTAAAATTTCTTAATTTGCGTTCAGGAGAAAAACAAAGGATCTTAGGTGATTGCAGTGACATGAGGTTGAGTAATTATTAACAGAATTAGAATTTTTGGATGATCTAACCCTGTAACAGATATGATTGAACTTTACTTTCAGGCTGATCCGCTGCCCAAATCAACTTACAAGCCAACTCCACCAGTGCCAAAAGAAGGAAATCACACCGGCGCCAATAAATTCACCTATTTTGTGTGTCAAGAGCCTGGCATGCCGTGGGTCAGACTGCCAGTGGTCACTCCAGCTCAGATTACAGTAGCGCGGCAGATCCGCAGGTTCTTCACAGGCAAGCTTGATGCTCCTGTTGTGAGTTACCCTCCTTTTCCAGGCAATGAGGCCAATTACCTGCGTGCCCAGATCGCACGAATCTCTGCGGGAACCCATGTTAGCCCTCTGGGATTCTATCAGTTTGGAGAGGATGAAGGTGAGGACGAAGGCCTGCGAGACAGCTTTGAGGAGAATCCTACCTTTGAGGGTATCCAAGTACATGAGATGGCTGAGTCTCTGAATCTGTGGGTTCATCATGTACAACATATACTTACACAGGTAATGAAGTTGCCTTAAAATCTCCTTTATGCCCATTTTGTCAATGAATCACGTTAAACTGCATTCCAGTCATCACAATTACTGCAGAAGACCTATTGGTACCTGCATGGACCCAAGATTCACACAGAAATCAGTCAAGTTTGGTGAAGGAAAAATCATGGTTACATGATTGTAAATCGTGGGGTTACATTCAGTATGGGGGCGTGTCAAGAAGTCAAGTTATTATTTGTTGTTCCTAAAACTTGGATAGGTTACAAGACTTTTGTCAGGTAGTGTATATTTAAAAAACAACAACATATAATCCTATTTATATGAAGGATAGAAGCAAAGTTGAAAGTTTTAAAATGATAGTTAATTATTGTTTTTAGGCTGCACTGTGATCTTTTAATATGTCATCGAACAAGTCTTGGTCTGTGAACTATTGTTGGACTAAATGTCATTTAAGTGGGAGTGTTTCATAAATCTTTACAAAAGAATTATGTTTTGCTTTATTGAACCAGCAGTACATATGAATTCACATTTCCTAATATTGCTAAAAATGTGGAACGGTTAACATTTACTTACCTTTATGTTGTTTTAAACCTGTATGCATTTCTTTCTTCTGGTGAACATGTGATCAATCTTGAAAAATACTGGTAACCAAACAGTTTTGGTTCTTATGGCTCCCTTTTTTTTCTTCTTTGTCTACAGAAAGTAAATAAGAGCAGCAACATTCTTTCGAAAAATTGTTCATAGAACATTCAGCTTTGGAGTGACATAAATAATTTTATTTATTTATTTATTACTTTTTAATGACATTCTTAAAATGTATGTTCGGCAATAGAAATGAATAACTATTTTTTAATCTAACATGCTGAAGACAGGGCAGCACGGTGGGTCAGTGTTTAGCACAGCAAGAAGGTTTCTGGTTCGAGTCCTGGCTGGGCCAGTTGGCATTTCTGTGTGGAGTGTGCATGTTCTCTCCGTGTTGGCGTGGGTTTCCTCCGGGTGCTCCGGTTTCCCCCACAGTCCAAAGACATGCAGTATAAGTGAATTGGGTAAAACCATATTGGCTACTTCCATATAGTAGTATGGGTGTGTGAGTGTGTATGGGTGTTTCTCAGTACTAAGTTACGGCTGCAAAGGCATCGTATGCTGGAATAGTTGGGAGTTCATTCCGCTGTGGCGACCTCTGATAAACCAGACACTAAGCTGAAGGAAAACGAATGAAGACATTTACACATTACTCTATATGTCTGAATGTTAGGGCCGCTGTGTATGGGTAAACGTAACTAAGAAGCCTGTGGATGATGTTGACGAAGACGCAGAGGATGAAGAACGAGAGGACGAACCTGACGAACCAGAGCCTGAAGTCGGGCCTCCTCTTCTGACGCCTCTATCTGAAGATGCAAGTCAGTACTGCAATACCTCCTGGCGCATAGTACAAATGCTGCCACTTGTAAGCTCTAATGCACAACATCTTCTGTCCACAGAGCTCAATGACACTCCACCTTGGAGCTCCATGATGTCCTCAAACCTCATTCCTCAGTTTGCCATCGCTGTGCTTCGCTCCAATCTTTGGCCCGGAGCTTATGCTTATTCTAGTGGCAAGTAAGAACCTTGCTTTTCAGAATGTATTGCCTACTAAAAGCACGTGGTATTCTGATGAATAGAGTAAAACAACTTTTCTGCTATCGCTTTTAGGAATTTTGGAAACATATACATTGGATGGGGGTTGAAATTTATCGGAGAACCCTTCACCCCAGTAATTCCTCCACCACCCCAAAGCGAGTACCCCAGCGGGCCGGAAACCACCGAGGCTCTGGATCCCAGTGTAGAGGAAGAACAGGCTTTAAAAGCTGCAATGGAGGAGCAGACGGCAGCTATGGAGGACACTGAGGATCTGGAGGAGGAGGAGGATGAGGAGGATGATTGAAATGGAGGAGCACAAAAAAAAATAAACCTGGAGGTTGGTCAGATTCTGTAAGCGTGCAGTTCATTATGTACATTCACATAAATGAAAATGTAAAACTTGAGGGAATCAAATAATTTATTAGCGTTTTAAACCAGTGTTTAACAGCTTTGATGAATAAATGCATGCTTCTACTCTTTTATTTTTTTGCATTAGATTTATTCTGCCATGCTTTCCATGCTCAACTTCCTGTAATGGCACATGACTTGTTGTAACATTAGAAAATATATGTGTAGATCAATATGAAAAGCATTGCATGGAAAAAATGATCAACTTAATAAATAAGAAGACTGTAATTTCTAATACTTTTTTAGATAACAAACAATATGAGTGTAACATATCAATAAATTTAGGGATGCAATATATATTGGCGACCATGTCAATATCAGCTGATAAATGCTATTTTTAGTGTTATCATTATCAGTCTGATAACAAAATTAGGCCAACATCTTTAAGCCGAGAAATTATGCATCATATCTGCTAGTTGAATTACTTAACATGCTTGCTGCCTGCTACTTTTTTTATTATTTTAATGATATTTTAATTTTGGTTAATGTTAATTGCTTCATTTATGCTTTTTTTTATAGGTCAGGCAGTAGAATTTATTTATATATACGAAAGTTGGCCGTAGTAAAGAATAACTGATTAATAAAGTTCAAACATTTCTGAAGTTAATGTTTGAAAACAAAATCAGCTGTTCACTTTGTGAGTTTGCCATCTGTTTTGCAATTGTGTAGAAAAAAAAGTAAAAATTAAATTGATCAGCCAATATAACAGCCTCAAAATCTAGAGTTATTGGTATCGGTCAAAAATGACAAACGAGTGCATCTCTAAATAAATTCAACCTTGCATGATATTAGCTTAAAGAGCTCATCCGAAAACATAAAACATAGTTCACCCTTCACTGGTCACAAACCTGTCTGAGATCCTGCTCCTGGTGAACACAAAAGAAGGTATTTTTAAAGAATGCTGGAAACGTGTAACCATTGACCTCCATAGTATCTGTGGATAGTTATACTAATAATAATAATACATTGTATTTAAAGCGCCTTTCAAGAAACCCAAGGTCACTGTACAACATCATATAAACAATTTTTAAAAAAGTATATATATAAAATAGAGAAGATGATAAAACACAAAGACATGAAACAGAGTTTAGCAAGCAGTTATAAAGAGTAAGTTATTTTGAACAGATGAGTTTTGAGTCTGGATTTAAACAGAGGGAGAGAGTCAATGTTGCGGATGTCAGGAGGAAGAGAATTCCAGAGTTTGGGAGCAGAGCGACTGAAAGCTCTGCTCCCCACTGTGCTGAGACGGGCAGAGGGGACAGAGAGGAGAATGGAGGAGGAGGATCTAAGGGAGCGGGAGTGAGTGATGATATGGGGAAGATCAGACAGGAAAGGAGGTGCAAGATTAATGGATGGCCTTGAACGTATGGAGGAGGATTTTATATTCGACTCTGGGTTTGATTGGGAGCCATCTTGTAAACTGGGTGTGATATGGTGAAAAGGAGTTTTGGTGATGATGCGGGCAACTGAGTTCTGGACCAGTTGTAGCTTGTGGAGGGATTTCTGTGGGAGACCATAAAGGAGAGAACTGCAGTAATCAACGCGAGAAGTGACGAGGCTGTGTACAAGGATAGAGGTGGAGTGAGCGGTGAGAGAAGAGCGGAGACGGTTTATATTACGGAGATGAAAATATGCAGACTTGGTTATATTATTAACGTGAGACTGGAAAGAGAGTGAGCCGTCGAGGATGACACCCAGACTCTTAACCTGAGGAGAGGGGGAGACTGAAGTGCCATCTATAGTAAGGGAGATGGAGTCAGATTTAGAAAGTGTAGATTTGGTGCCAACAAGAAGAATTTCGGTTTTATCACTGTTAAGTTTTAGGAAATTTGAAGTGAACCAGCATTTATTTCAGAAAGGTAGTTATTAAGGGTAGAAAGGGTTTCCAACATTCTTCAAAATATCTTCTTTTGTGTTCAATTGAAAATCATAAAGGTTTGGAACCACTTAAGAGTGAGTAAATAGTGAGTAAATCTTTCGTTTTTGGGTGAATTATCCCTTTAATTAAAACTAGGACATAACACAAGCTGGTTTCTCAGGTAAGACCTGTTTCATTCACTGTACTCATTGCAGCTAACCAGTATACCTTCACAAAGATTAACTAGAGGACTGATATCCTCATCATGGAGTCAAAAAATAAAATGCATTACCATCATGCAATCACTCCTTAATGTGTTAACACAAAAACTAGATTGACTGTATTTTGATTAAATTTGCATCAGTTTTTAAATGAGTTAATTTCACTAAGATATATGACGAGATAATGTTCCTAATCGTTTCCTCCATAGAGGAAAATAGCAATTAGTGTTATCAGCAGATTTCTAGCTGATTATAGTTACAGAATTGATGAACACACATATAATTATTATCATCATTAAATACTATTGATAAATATTGACACAGCGACTGAGAAACTAAGTAGAATTTACAACCCTTAACAACAGAGGAATAGCTAAAGCAACAGGAGCTGCACAGGCATAAACAAAAAACGTAACCCATAAAATGAAACATAATAAGATACATTTATGACGGGATGTTATTCTACAAGGCTTCACAGTGTTCTGCAGGATAAAAGTTGAATTACTTTATGTTTTAAGACAGTAGGATTTGTTAGGTTTCAGCAGTAAAGGGTTTTTGACCTTCATTTACCCACACGTAAATAAATAAATTAATATATATGATAAGAAAGGAATGATAAGGGTGTGAGAACGAGTTTCATGACTTCATATTAGCGAAGGTCACTCTCTTCATCCTGAATGGTCTTCTTGATTCTGAGCAACATGGTGGTCTGCCACTGGTCAAGCCTTGTGATGGAGTCAAATTCCCTTACCTATTTAATAAAGAAAATGATTAAACCCATAATATTGGTTGAGTATGATCGGGTACCTGAAATAATATGTTAATAGAACTTACTGCATCAGCGTATGCATCAATATTCTGCTCATCATGTGCATCAAAGAGTTTCTGTTTTAGTGTAAAATGCACAAAGATTAATTATGATTACTTTATAGAAAGTGTCACAGATGTTCAAATACTGTACTTGCATTACATTAACCAAAACTTTAGGTTTATTGATGTATATGTAGGTTGAAAACCTGTAGCCATCGACTTCCATAGTATTAGTTTTTTCTCCTATGGAAGTCAATGGTTATAGGTTTCCAACATTCTTCAAAATATCTTCTTTTGTGTTCAATAGAACAACAAAAACAATCAAACTGGTTTGGAACAAGTGTACACTACCTGACAAAAGTCTCGTTGTAAAAAAAATAATAACTTGATTTCTAGTTGATCATCTGTTGAACTGCATTCCAATCATCACAAATACTGCAGAAGACTTATTGGAACTCGCATGGACCCAAGATTCTCACAGGAAATAGTCAAGTTTGGTGAAGGAAAAATCATGGGTTGGGGTTACATTCAGTATGGGGGCCTGCGAGAGATCTGCAGAGTGGATGGCCACTTGAGCAGGACAGCGCTCCTTCACATACTTCAGCCTCCACATCAAAGTTCCTCAAAGCAAAGAAGGTCAAGGTGCTCCAGGATTGGCCAGCCCAGTCACCGGAGGCATTGAAGATGAATCCAAAGAATCTTGATGAACTCTGGGAGTCCTGCAAAAACGCTTTCTTTGCCATTCCAGATGACTTTATTAATAAGTTATTTGAGTCATTGCAGAGATGTGTGGATGCAGTCCTCCAAGCTTATGGGAGTCATACACATTATTAATTCTTTTTCCACTGCACCATGACTTTATATTATATACAGTTTGTCTCAGCAAACTCAGACCTTACTGTCCTAATTTAATAATTAAAAATCAAGGCATGATTATATTATATTTTGGTAAAATAAGCGTAATCTAGAGGCCTTTGCCTTTCATATAAGCCACTTCTGATACCAAATGATCAACTAGAAGTCAAGATATTATTTGTTGTTCCTAAAACTTGGATAGGTGACAAGACTCTTGTCAGGTAGTGTATGATGAGTAAATGAATACAGAATCAAATTATATTTATATATACAGTTGAAGTCAGAATTATTAGCCCCCCTGAATTATTAGCCCCCTATTTATTTTTTCCCCCAATATCTGCTTAACGGTGAGAATATTTTTTTAACCTATTTCTAAACATAATAGTTTTAATAACTCATTTCTAATAAATGATTTATTTTATCTTTGCCATAATGACATTAAATAATATTTGACTAAATATTTTTCAAGACACTTCTATACAGCTTAAAGACACATTTAAAGGCTTAACTAGGTTACTTAGGTTAACTAGGCAGGTTAGGGTAATTAGGCAAGTTATTGTATAACGATGGTTTGTTCTGTAGACAATCAGAAAAAAATAGCTTAAAGGGGCTAATAATTTTGACCTTAAAATGGTTCTTAAAAATTCAAAAACTGCTTTTATTCTAGCCGAATTAAAACAAATAAGACTTTCTCCAGAAGAAAAAATATTATCAGACCTACTGTGAAAAATTCCTTGCTCTGGAAATATTTATTAAAAAAAGGGGGGCTCATAATTCTGACATTAACTGTAAGTATATATTTGACTAGGTTAATTAGGTCATCTCTTTAAGCAGTGCAATTGTTTTGAAAAGATTTCTTGAGAAAGAAATCATGATACAAAAATGATTTCTGAAGCATCATGCTCTTACCATGACATGAATAAATCACATTTTAAAATATATATTCAAATTCAAGCAATTATTTTAAACTGTTAAATTATACACAAAACGTTTGTAAGAAAAGTCTCCAACCTTAAGAAGTTTGCACTCTCTAGCATCAGAGAAGGCTGGAAACATGTCTTCATATTTCTGTACAGCCAGCTATTAAAGAGAGCAATGGTTAAACGATGATAGGAAGTTACATGTTAGCTATTCTAAATACCTTCAAACGCATCAGTCACCTTGCAGTTGAGCATGTCCACACAGAAGTGACACAGTGCAGCTTTGAAGAAATGGTCTTTAGCACCATACTTCAACAGTGTGGTGTCCATGGAGTAAGTGCCAATCTGAAACAGGGAAAAGATGGCAGTTAGCATGAATAAAGCAAATAAACACAACTGAAGTTTGGGTCAGGCAGACCTGCTCAAATATTTCAATGGCTTTCTGGTACTGCTCCAACTGAGCCGCATAGTTTGCCACTTTAAGAAGACACTTGTTAGCTGCACTAAATAGACAGAGAGAGAGAGAGATTAGAAGAGATTTATTAGTATAATAATATCAATGTGTTAATTTCAGATCTGGATTGTTCTACAACATTACTGATGGTTTGAATAAATAAATAGATAAACAAGCATATTAAAAAGGCAGACTTGTGCAGTACCTGGTGGACTCCTCCCCTTTGTAATAATCTGCAGCCTGCTCATAATGAGCAATAGCCTATAAACATAAAGATAATGCATTACGGTTCATACTGACTTAAGAGATACATAAATATGTCAAAAAATGCATGACTTTATAATAAAATAACTGACATTTACACACATAGTTTTTCTGTAGTTTTTAATTTAAAATGGTGAAAACATAGTCATGACATGGCAAATTCACGGCTTTCGTTCATTAATAAGTTGCTGATCAGAAATGTAGTTTAGTTATGACAGTTCTACATGCTGATGATTCTTCAAGTGAGTCCCAGAATGTCCAAATGGACCCAGAATGTGACAATATATTACTTTTGAGTAAGTTATGAAGGTTAATGTGACCTTTGCTGAATAAAATGATTTATTCCAGTTCTTTAGATTTTTGTAGAGTATTTTTATGCTTTTAATGTAGCGCCAATGATTATCTGAGGCACTTATTGATACATTCATAGGCCTATCATGATAACTATTTGATGTTGTAAGATATATTGCAACAAAATATATTGTGATAAACAATATTATTGTAATTTTAGGACCATTTTATGCCACTCATTATATAATGCCAGAACGACAATATAATATCATCACAATGCAAGTAATATTTCATATAATTATAGTCATTTTAACAATTTCATAATTAGGCATTGAAATCAAAATGTGAAATTGATATCCTAAATAACTAACAGTAAATGTTAACAAAAAGTGCAAGGTAAAAAAGTAACAGCGGCTGTGATATCTGCTACCAGGTCTATTTTCAGTTGTCAGACACCCACATGAAAATATACTATAGTAATTTAGTGGTTTTTTAACCATACTGACACTGACACCTCCGCTAAAGATAGAGATGTTGCACAACCAGCTGAAAAGTTGTCTGAATTGGTAACCAAAAATGATTGTGGTCAAGTCCATGTGTTGTGCGATAAGTCGATATATTGATTATTGTGACAGGCCTATACATTCGTACCTTCATATAAATAGATTATTTCCCACTTACTTTGTCTATGTCCAGTAACTCTGATTCATAGATTTCCGCAACAGATATGTGGTGTTTTGCAGCGATATTGAATCGCCCCTGTGAAGACAGTCAAAAGTGTATTATTATTATTATTATTATATTTATACAGCAAAATTGTTGCATATTTATGTTGAATTACATTTGAATGCTAAAAGAATAGTTTGCTATTCTTGTTGTTAATTTACAGTACATCAGGCAAAGATGTAGGTCAACATTAAAGATTTGTGGTCCTTGGTGGTTCATAAAACGCAAGTGAATGGCTACCAGCACTACAGTCGCAATTAAATAACTACCTGTAGTTACCTGATGATACATTGACTTGAATTTCATGAATTGTTTTTAACTCAATCACAACTATTTAATCACAACTATGACCAGGTCTTTTTTTGGGAAGCTCTAAAAGTGTTGTTGTTAAAAAAATAAAAAAACACACGTTTTAATAGAAAAAAATAGACTGCTTTGATTAAAATAAGTCAATGTCACTTGAGCAGATCATTTTCCTGCTCGTGGTATAACATGGGGAGGTCTGAAAAGTAAAATGCATTTACCATACCTGCCAACATTTGATTTTGAAATTTCGGGAGATTTTCAGATAAAATAAATAAATAAATAAATAACAAAATGAACATACAAATGAGCCCAAAGCAATATCCATGGCTCTTGAGCCTCCTGGTGACACAATGAGGTCTTGTAAAGCGAAACGATAACAATAAACTCTCTAAGGAATTGAACATTAGAAATAATTTTAACATCATTTACAATTTTAGTGCCGTTGTGATTTCACATGCTGAGTGATGTCGTTTTTCCCACCGTGTCCGACATTAAAATCAATACGACACACCTTGCAGAAAGTGTGTGTGAGGTCAAGGTGGCTTCTAGACACAAACATGAATTCTTCCGTCCAGCTGCTGTTAAATTTAAATGTTTTTTTTTTCTTTGCGAAGCACAACCTGACTCTTTTCCTTCCATCATGTGTACTACTACTGAGACAGCTGTTAGTTGCGACAATGGGTTAATTCACCCCCAAAAAAAGGAAATTATGTTCACCCTCGTGTTATTTCTTTCCCCAGAGATCTTCGTTTAATTTTCGGAAAACAAATTAAGATATTTTAGATGATATCCAAGAGCTCTCTCATCCTCTATAGACAGTTATGGTCCTGAGATGTTCAGCGTCCAGAAAAGCAACCAAAAGCTTTGTCAAAACATCCCATGTGGCTTCAGAGATTCAACTTTAATCATAAGAAGCTCCAAGAACACTAGTGCGCTCTCTTCAGGATGTCAGGCTGTGCGTTTACTTAAGGCATTAGACGTGTTGGCATTAGGGTCAGCAGTGCAACATCCAAGTGTCATATTGCCCATAGTAAACACACACCCTCATCTGATGTGGTCGTCAGACAGGTTTATTTTAATTGGGTGTACAAAAGTGTTCTTGGAGCTTCTTTATTATTACAGTTGATGACACATAGGATCTTTTATTATTATTTTTTAACCGTTTTTTTTTATTAGAACATAACACAAAATCAGAGATACATCTGAAATAGTCAGTAAGGATACAGATGGATACTTAAAAGATTAGAGAGAAAGAAAAAAAAGGGGAGAGGGACACTTGCACAGTTTTATTTTAAAACAACATATATTGTGTTGAAGTTATATATAAAAATATATTAAAATAAATTAATTAAATAAAAATAATAATAATAACAATAAATTAATTTATTCATTTTCTTTTCGGCTTATTCCCTTTATTAATCTGGGGTCGCCACAGCGGAATGAACCGCCAACTTATCCAGCATTTGTTTTACGCAGCGGATGCCCTTCCAGCTGCAACCCATCTCTGGGAAACATCCATACACACTTATTTACACTCATACACTACGGACAATTTAGCTCACCCAATTCACCTATACCACGTCTTTGGACTTGTGAGGGAAACCGGAGCACCCGGAGGAAACCCATGCAACCACTGGGAGAACATGCAAACTCCACACAGAAACGCCAACTGACCCAGCCGAGGCTGGAACCAGCGACCTTCTTGCTGTGAGGCGAACGTGCTACTCACTACGCCACCGTGGCGCCAATAAATAAATAAATAAAATAAAAAAGGGGGGAGGGGTGGGGATGGGCAATTGGAAGATGTATACTTATCGTGTATGTAATGTAGCTGTTAATTAAAGCTGTTAATTATGTTTTATGTTTAAAGTTAGTCATGTATAATTGTTAGAATTGGGTTCCATCTTGCTTCAAATATATTCATCTGGAGTCTAAGGCAATAAGTTATTCTTTCCATTTAGTAAATTTCTCCAATTTTTTTGATCCATTGTTCATATGTAGGTGGGACTGATCTGAGCCAGTTAGATGTAATACATTTTAGTGCAGCAGAGAGAAGTATTTGCAATAAATAAATACTTCTTCGGCGCCCCGGTGGCGTAGTGAGTAGCACGTTCACCTCACAGCAAGAAGGTCGCTGGTTTGAGCCTCGGCTGGGTCAGTTGGCATTTCTGTGTGGAGTTTGCATGTTCTCCCTGTGGTTGTGTGGGTTTCCGCTGGGTGCTCCGGTTTCCCCCACAAGTCCAAAGACATGTGGTACAGGTGAATTGAGTAAGGCTAAATTGTCCGTAGTGTATGAGTGTGTATGGATGTTTCCCAGAGATGGGCTGCGGCTGGAAGGGCATCCGCTGCGTAAAACAAATGCTGGATAAGTTGGCGGTTCATTCCACTGTGGCGACCCCAGATTAATAAAGGGACTAAGCCAAAAAGAAAATGAATGAATGAATGAATAAATACTTCTTCTTTCCCCCTATGCTCTCAGGCACCATACCTAGGACTGCCACAGTTGGATAAAATGGAATATCAATGCAAAATATGTCTCCAAGTACCTTATAGATATCATTCCAGATTTGCTGCAGTTTTGGGCAATACCAAAAGATATGAGAGTGGCTCCCTAAATGATCACCACATTCTCTCCAGCATCTGTTAGATGAACCTAATCTTATCTTTGCTACAATTTGTGGAGTACGGCAATATCTTGTAATGATTTTCCACTTAAATTCTCTCCATACATTTGAGTTTGTGACTTTATGGGTATACATAGGATGTTTTGAACATGTCTTGGTTCCTTTTCTGGATTTTGAACATCTTAGGACCATTGCTGTCTATAGAGGATGAGAGAGAGCTCTCTAATATCATCTAAAATATCTTAATTTGTCTTTCGAATAAATAAATTAAGAGCTAATTTACCTTTATTTTTTAGGTGAACTAAACCCTTTTAATAATATTGTTATGTAATTTTTCTCACCATATCAGTGTAGATGTCAATAGCCCGAGAGAAACAGCCTATCGCCTCTGTGTAAAGAAGTTTCAGCAGAACCAGAAATAAATTAAACTCAAGTCATTTTGAATTGAAAACACTACATGCTCTGAGATTTGTATAATTCAGTTATGATATACCTTGAGGATCAGCCTTTTTGAATGCATTGCCAGCATCAAGGAAGTTCATGGCTGCATTGTGCTTGCCGTCCACCTTCAAATGCAGCAGCGCAGCTTTGCAGAAAGCATCTCCTGCAGCTTAAGTTAAAAATATTTTTTTTTAAAATAATAATAATTGAGTTTTGAACACCATAATATAGTTATGCAAAAGCTGCTATTGTCCTACCATTCCAGTTCTTTGCCATCTTGAACATATTGGCAGCTCTCACATACATGTCACAGGCCTCCTCAACCTTGGAAGAACTCCTGAAATGAGAAAAATGCAACAGGGGAAAGTTTTGAGATTGCAATTTTAAGTTTTACACCCTTTAATATTTATTGATTGATTGATTGATTGATTGATTTATTTATTTATTTATTTCCATATCAGCAACTTATGGCTATTTCATGGCAAGATGGATATAGATTAAATACTACATGATAAAAACAAACTCATATTACAATAAAGGGTTACTTAGATAAATACATAAAATATAAATAAATAAAATTCACACAAAAATATATTAAAAGTTAAATATGATTTTTCAGCTCAATTTTTGATAAATAATTTAAGACTCTTCCTGGTGGTACTTTTTAAAAAATGTCCATCAAAGTAGTGTCCTTATAAAAATGTTGTCTAATTCAGCGGTTCTCAAACTGTGGTACTTCCGCGTACCACTAGAAGAAAGCCCTAGTGTTACGCGGGCTTTCTTCTAGCGGTACACGGAAGAATCGCTGAATAATAAAAGAATAAAATAAACACACTTTTAACCCTTTGACACGTACGATAACACCGGCTGTTCCCTGAAGCGTACATTACATCAGAGTGCTTAGAATGTTTACTTTAGTGCATCGCGTCATCAGATGTTAAAAAGTCAATCTGCTTGGCGCAGTGGAAGAGAACGAGGTGCGCGGCACTTGCGGAGGTTCGCGGAGCTGCTGCTGACCGCCTGGAGCTTCCATCATTTTTATACACACGATATCCTTATAAACTGCCAATTTGACTTTACAATAACTATATTCTCGCTTGAAAATTCGTAAAACCTGATTTTGTGGCATAATTGATGAGTATTTTTTATAACTTTCCCGTCTGCACATTCCTGTGCAGCACATTCTAGTTGCTATGGTAACTATAAACGTTTGGGAGAAGCGCACTTATTTCGAACTGTGATCAAAACTGACTGGAACTACCTGTGTGGTTCAATGAAAACTGTGCACACCCTCCAGCCAATCAGAATCAAGAGTTTCAGCAGACTATGGAATTTATGCATTTAATCACTCGCTTTTCTGACACACACAGGCCTACTGTAAATGACGAGCAGTGAGCAGATCTAATTTCTAATTTAAATATGTTATTCCAAATCATATCAAAATACAAAATAACGTTTAGATTTCAAAGATATACAAATATGTCATCTGTACATGCAATATATATCTCAAAATGTATAAAATAATATGTATATATACGTACATGACATATAACCTATATTCATCAGGCCCAAGCAACATTTCCAGGTTTTGATGAATAGGCTACTATACATTAATACTTTACATGTACAGCAGTTTTCTTTGTACTTTTTAAAAACAGCACCATTCTTAAATCCCTTTTAAAAGCACATTTTAATTTTAACGGTTAAGTTTTTTTTTTTTTTTTTGTCTGCAAGCACAGTTAATGTTCAAACTATTTATATTGTTTAAAGTGGCTGACAATAATACATATTCTTAATACTAGGAATTATTTGTCTCCTTTTTGAACTGTGCAGTGCTGCTTAATTAGGCCTACTACGCTACTGTATTTCAATACTGGTCATTATGGTGGTACTTGGAGAGACAATTTTTTTCCGAGGTGGTACTTGGTGGAAAAAAGTTTGAGAACCACTGATCTAATTGTATTAAAACTTTCACATTCCAAGATATGTTTGATAGTAAGAGCAGCCTGGCAGTTACTACATTTAGGTGGGTCTTCATTATTAAGTAAATACAAATGTGTCAACCTAGAACGTCCAATTCGACATCTAGTGTAGACGGTCTGTTCATGCCTGGTCTCAAAATTATAATTTGCAAAGTGTCTTTCATTTATTTTTGGGCTAATTTCATGTAATTTATTTTTTGTGCAATTGTCCCATTGTCTTTGCCATGTTTCATTTATGTAAGAATGAATTCTGGGTTTCAAGTCCACAGGAGGAATTAAGCATTCTGTCACTTTCAAGGAGATAGCCTGTTTTGCTGCTTCATCTGCCAGTTCATTTCCATGTAGTCCCATATGACCTGGAATCCAACAGAAGATGAAGTTGAACTTCTTATTTTCTAGTGTTGTCATTTTCTTTACAATCATGGAAATTATAGGGTGATCACACTTAGGAGCTTCAAGTTACTCCCTTTAATAACCCCACTGATGTTACAGAAGAAATGGTCCTGGTTTGTAAAACTGGTTCTGCTCTATTAAATAAAACTAATAAATTAGCACTACTGAACTCATGTGCTTGCTTGGAAAAGGACATATTGACAAATGTCAGTTTACAGCCTGTAAACTAAGCTGTACTGCTATTTGCTCAGAGTTCATTAAAAAGAAATAAAAAGCCATTAAAACGCACCAGATTTTAAACACGATTATTGAATCATCTGTAAACAGAGTTATGTTTAGATAAGGTATCCTATTCCACACTTGAGTATTTATATTTTTATTGTACAACCCCAAATCAGAAATGGTTGGAACAGTATTGAAAACGCAAATAAAAAAGTAGTGATCTGTAAATGTTCTTTGACTTGTATTTTATTGCAGACAATACAACAAACATTATTTAATGTGTTTCTCGCGATTGTTATTATAATTAATATTTATTTATTTTTTCAAATAAATATATTCCAATTTTGGTTCTTGCAACACATTTAAAAACAAAAAGCTGAAACAGTGAAGCATTTATCACTCTGTAATGATGCTATTGCTTTTCACAACACTTAAAAGAGAGTTTAGAGACTGAGGACACCACATGATGAAGTGTTTCAGGTGTAATTTTTTCCCATTCTTTCTGCAAATTCTTAAGATGGGCAACAGTGCAGGGTCATCGTTACATTTTACGCTTCGAAATGCATCACACATTCTCTATCAAAGACAGGTTGGGACTGCAGGCAGGCCAGTCAAGTACCTGTATCCTCTTCCTCCACAGCCAGGACTTGTAACCATAATTACAATCACCTGTTGACATCACCTGTTTCAAATCATTATTAAACCAATTACCTGTTACTAGCCATAAATTGCTTCTATCCCAACTTTTTTGTAATATCTTTTAAGAACCAAAATTGCAATACATGTTTAGTTTTCGTGTTTATTAAAATTGGAATTTGTGTTTATTTAAAAACAAACAAACAAACAATAGAAACACTTTAAATGATCTTTGTTGTATTGTCTGCAATGAAATACAAGTCAAAGTAATTTTAGAAATCCCTTCTTACTTTTTTTATTTCCGTTTTCCATACAGTCCCAATTTTTTTCAGATTTGGAGTTGTATTTTAACCCCTTCAGACCCTGCGTCCATTACAATGGACATCTTTGGAACATAATTCAGGTCTGAAGGGGTTAATTGATTTAGTTATGCATTTAATTTGTGTTATTAATTTAAATGCATCATAACATGTTTTTATTCACTGTTAAAATTCAATTGTCACGGTTTGTAACTTAACAGTACATTGTAACTTCTATTGTTACTGTTATTGTTATATTTTAAAGAGCAATAGGGGATGTTGATTCTGTTGACTGAAACCATTAGGCGGCGCTATTAGCAGCTGTCTCCTGCACTCACACAACGTGTTTTCAGAGCTGATATGGCCAACATGAAGCAAGAGGAGCTGGAAATCAGTGGCAAAACACAGGCCCGATATTGCTCCGTAGCCTGGAAGTACTACATCAAAAATGAGCTCAACGGCACTGTTTACTGCAGGCTGTGCAAGTCGACATTCAAGTTTTCTTCAAACACGGCCAACATGATAAAACACCTCAGAGTGAAACATCGACTCAACATCCCCACTGTCGCCAACGGCGGCGAGAGACTGTGCACAGAGGAGCCCAGCGAAGGAAACATGGGTGAGTTTCTAAAGTGGTGATGAATAAAAGGCTAAAGGTGACGAATGTGTCAGTGTGTGGAGGTTTTTAGTAGGTTGTGAGTAAATAAACGCGAGAGGTAAACGTTACGCTCAGCGCTCGAAACTCTGTTTATCATGACGTTATGTACATTCAGTGCGATGCTACTTGCTAACTCGACTGATTTCACGTTTATAACTGTAATCTGTAAAACATTAACTCTTAACACAAGTAGATTTATACACGCTAAACACGTCTAGCATTGTGTTGAAAGATGTCATAAAAAAATAATCCGCATATAAATTGAACACTGTTTAAAAAAATATCAGCATTGTTTTCGCAAAATAAGGACATTTTTTAACATTTAGTTATATTTTAAACTTAATTTTTGCGATTAAATGTCGCTGCTATGCTAAAAGGCATCATTCAATGATTTACCCAAAAAACGTTCCGAATAACGAATGCGACGTTTTCATCTTCTTGTCCGCCTCGGCCATAATGGCCATGGCTTCCTTTTCTTTTCCAGAGTAGTCCATTTTGCCAGATTAGAGATGTGAACCGGACTGTAGGAACGATATCCAAGCAATATCCCATTCACATCGCCTGAAATGAAGTTATTTGTTTTATTGACACATCATGCGGAAATCGGAAGTAAATTCGCTACTGCTTTAGGGGCCGTCGCAAAATAGTTGATTTCAGAATATCCGTTAACTCGTACTCCTGTGATGTTTACGTTTGTACTCATGCATTCTAGCTGCTTTCGATAACTACGTTTGAAGTACTCTATTGATGTCCCATAGTTTTGATGTATAAAAACGAATGACGTATATAAATCGAAAATCAAACAAAAAGTGCTCAAGGGTAGCTTAATAATGTGCCAAGAGCTCTTTAGGTGAGGGATTCATCAGAATAAACTGCAAAAAACAGCCCAAGGCACTTGAAAAATGTGGAAAAACGATTAAAAAGCCCTTTTGAGGGATGTAAAAAAAAATAATGGTTTCAACGTATTTCCTGCTTAACATTTTTCATTTCTATAGCTTCCGAGAATCTACGAGCCACATATTGATAAATAACATTATGATAACTTTTTTAACATTAAGTTATGATTGAATTGCCTCTTGTTACAGTTTTGAAATGGTACGATATATTGTGTGATATGAATAGTTTGAAATGTTCATGGGCCAATGACATGATATTAAAATGGTTCCTTAACTGTGCGTACTCGTATCAGCAAACACTTGCCTTCATCAGGGTAGCCCTGATTAAATCAAGTCTTTTTAAAAAGTTTTCCACATTTTTCGAGTGCCTTGGACTGATTTTGGCTGTTTATTTCGAATGACGGATATTTTTCGTTTTTTATGATTTTGTACAATTATCCTGGTTCCCTAGTTTGCACGGCGTCAAGCACATCCAGTGTGCAGGTCGCGTACGCGCGGATGATGTGCAGGAATTCTGAGATTTGTACTGATTACATATTGCTCATAAAGATTTTTTGATTTTACGAAACGTAAATAAGTATTGTGAGTCAGTATCGCCGAAAAATGCACTGTTTAGTGGAGGCAACACGCGCACTGGAAGTGGATGAAACCTTAATGGCCCTTACACTCGCCCGGAAGAACATCCCGTGACACTCGATGTAAATAATAGCGGAATTGTTTCATTATTATCATATTGTGTGGTTATAAATCTTGCAATGAGCAAATATTGATAGAAAGGTATTATCATAATACTACTCTCCGTATTATTTGATTTAAATTCTTCCACGAAAAAAATGTATATAATCGACTCGGTTTAAGTAAGTCTTGTTTTGTGAAATGCTATATACATCATTAGTATACATTGTTTTTAGTAAATATGAGCAATTGCAGCGTTATGGATGTGACATTTGCAGTAAAATCTCAAAACATCAATTCACAGAGGAAGTCTGTTAACATTATATTGAAACAACTGTTTATATTTTCCAAAATAACTAACCACAGAGTTGTGGGAGCAGAAAAATAGCAATCTGTAAACATTTTTTATATTTCAAGTTAGGAAAATAAACATATAAATGTGTTATGGATGTGACCAAAAAAAGTCTGCAAGATTACAGTCTACAGTAGGGCTGCTCAACCCTGTTCCTGGAGATCTACCATCCTGCAGATTTCAGTTGCAACCCATATCAAACACACCTGCCTGTAATTATCAAGTGCTGTTCAGGTCTTATTAAATTGGTTAAGGTGTGTTTGGTCTAGGCATGGGAAGATAACCGTTTCAAGGTATACCTCGGTTTGGAAAAGTCAAGGTTTTAAAAACCGCCAAAATTTCTGTAATACCGTTCCAACAGCATGTCCAGCAGAAAAAGTATCCAAAGATGCCATTTTAAATTGTAAAAAAATCTGTGTTTTTGAAATTAATGAAGACAGCAGAAGTCAATGATTCATTGTAATTATTTAGCCTGACATGTTTACTGCTCCAAAATATTATAAATATTTAAAAAAATAAAATATATTGTGTTCAAAGGGGAAAAAGTTTTCGTTTTTTATCCAGACATTTAAAATAATATGTTTTAGAGCAGTAATTACAATACCGTGGAACCGTGATATTTCAAGGTTATCATACCGGCAGAAACTTATACCGGCCCATGCCTAGTTTGGTCAGGGTTGGAGCTGAACTTTGCAGGAAGGTAGATCTTCAGGAAGAGGGTTGAGCAGCGCTTGTCTACAGTTTATTTTTGTAGAAATTCTGTGAATTAAAGTGCACAACCCAAAAGAAACGATGCTAATCAAAAGGATAAGAGGTGGCTCACTTTAAAAACACAAATGAGTGATTATATTTTATTTTACATTTTTTGCATTTATAAGAAGGAAAAAAAAAGCTTGGTTATAGATGTGACACCTCTCCTTTAGGGACTTGTGTGATTTTGGTAATACTCACTTACACAAAAAAACGCAAAAAACGGTTTCTCTACTTTTTTCGTGGCCAGGTTGACATTTGCATGGAATTGCTCATATATTTTCTAACATTTTAAGACAATTTTGAAGTATAATTATTTTAAAGTAAGTTTTGAATGATAGGAAGTTTATTACCGGATGGAATAGGGCTGAGCGGTAATGATATATATTTCAAAATAAGTTGTTAATGTTTCCAAGAGTAGATTTAAGAGAGGGTCCATTAAATGGCATTACATATTTTCCTCCAATAAATTTTCAGGGTCTAATACAGTACATCTCTATTATCAACACACATTTAGATTCTCATCGCTGCACATTTAAATCAATATAGAGTTAAAAAAAAGTTCAGATTATTATTGTTATTGACATAAATTTCATCATGATTCGATATAATATCATTTATTGGAACAGCCTTAGGATGGTATTAGTTATAAAAATTCCACTACATTATTGAGAGAAGATGTGAAATGTAGATTAGGGATTGATTTATAAAAAACGGAGCAAGCGTCGGTTTAAAAGTGACATTTTATCTGCTCAAACATCTTAACGTTTTCTAACCAAATAAAATATAGTGTCTGGGAGACACTTTGGATTAGTTTTTATTAAATAGCACATTTTTTTTTACAGCGGCACAAAATGAGATAAAACCATTTTTTTTGTATTAAAATGGCTAGACCAGGAAAGTAGGTTGTTAATTGTTTTTTTTTCATGTTCACACACATTTGCAAAAACAGATTCATGCACAGCAACTTAAGTACTTTGACATATTTTATAAAGCTCGCTAAATTTATTTGAGTAATGCCTAATCAATAGTAATGTTTACAAACGTTGTTGATTTAAGTAACGATGTACTGATTGCTGATAGTGCTGTTTATTTCTGTTTTTGTGAATTGTACATTTATATTTATAACATGACCCATTAAGGCAGGGGTGCTCAAACTCGGTCCTAGAGGGCCAATTACCTGCAGAGTTATCTCCAACCCCAATTAGCCAGAACTGAACCAGCTAATCAAGCTCTTACTAGTCAAACTAGAAGCTTCCAGCAGGTGTGTTGAGGCAACGGCTACGTCTGAAACGGCCTACTACTCAGCGTCCATCCAATGCACTCTTCAGAATCTTGCCGGAAGTAGTAGGTCATCCGGGTACTTCTGACATACTGATTTTCCAATTCTAGGATTTTGGACATACTACTTGGCTCACATACTTTTTTTAGCATACTAATATAGTATGGAAGTATGTGATTTCAGATGCAGCTATTTTGTAGGTAAACTCCACAGGACACCGTCCCTCTACGACTGAGTTTGGGCACCCCTCCATTAGGGGAACCATATCTATGAGAATGCATATTTGTGTTCCAAAAAATTCAATTTTCCATATTTTAAGGAGTTATTATTTCTTAAATAGCAAAACAGTTTTTAAATGGTGCTAGTTTCAGTATAATCCTGTATCTCTTAAATTACTAATGTTAGATGCATTTTTGTTCATCTTTTACCACAGACATGGATCTCCCACCTCCAAGGCATCCTGGAATTCACAGCAGTCCAATTCTTCGCAGGAGAATGCAGCGTTTCTTGCCATTTTCTGATCGCCGCACGTCAAAAGTGTGGAACCACTACACTCAGCTAAGTCTGCATCGTGTTGAGTGCAACCATTGTAAGAGACAGCTTTCCTTTCACAACAGCACTACATCTATGAGAGAACACTTGGGACGCAAACACAGCATTCGGGAAGGAGCGGTACCCCCTCACAACACCGTAGGGATCCCCACTCCTGCAGCATTACATTCTCACATTCAGTCCGCTTTACATGGTAACAGATGTAACAATACAGGCAATGTTACATTTCAACCAGCGCTGCCTGTTACCGTCAAAGAAGAGCATGAAGAAATACTACCAGCTGAGATGGGAGAGGCCAAACCAGCTCGAACATCATATGCCCCTGACTGTGCGCCAGGAAGCAGTACATCTGGTTCCAATGCAATTGCACACCAGGATACAGATATGGGCTGTCTAATGTATAATTTTCCAGCAGGAGAGATGAGCAGCGCTGCTGGAGGCAGTAGCAGTCGCTGTGGGACAAGAGCCTGCAGTAATAAGCGAGCTGAAGTGTTGACCGATCTTATTTTGGAAATGGTCTTTAGAGACCTTCAGCCATTGTCTGTGGTGGAGGAAAGAGGGTTCAAGCTTTTACTGAGTTGCCTAGAGCCTAATTACCCGGTGCCTTCTCCATCTCTGCTTGGCAGCTTACTTTGGCATCGCTACCACGTCCTCAAGCAATGCCTTCAGCAGCATCTTCAGACAAGTCTTGCTTCCCACTATATGACGCTTTGCACCGAATACTGGCGATCTGTAGAAGGATGTGGGGTTGGCGGGGATGGACAGTACTACCTCTCAGTCAGTGCCCATTTTGTCGACTCTCAGTGGCGTCTGGCACGTTGCATGCTTGAGACCCGACCGATAGCAGAACTCAAAGGAAACCCATCTGAGAGAAGGCAAGTAAGTTTTGCAGATACCTTGAAAGCAGTTCTCTCTGAGTTTCAGCTTTCAGAAAACTTTGTGTTCTGTGTGGTGCATGACACCCCCAGTGGATCTGAGTCCAGGCAGAGTATCGATCAGGAATATCAGCAGGAATTTGCCGGACCCAGCCATCTTCCTCCCAGAAAGCTTCCGGAGGGATGGGCTCCCCTGCTTTGTGCAGGGCAGGCCCTAAAACTCTGTGTCCAGGAGGGACTTTGTGTGGAATCTGTAAGGCAAGCTCTGGCAGATGCTCGTGCCATCGTCCTGCACTTCCAGCACAACATGGGCGCTTCTACAGCACTGAGCCAGAAAGCAGAGGCTGTTAATAAAGAGTCAGCATGCCTGGTCTTGAATGACCCAGGGCGCTGGACCACCGCCATCGAGATGTGTGAGAGTCTGCTGGAGCTCAAGTGGGTCATAAGCTCCGTCTTAGAGGAACAAAAAATAGCAACAAACCTGGCAGATCACCAGTGGCGCCTTGTACACGAACTGGTCCCTGTGCTAAAAACAGTTCGTATTGCAGCATCATTTTTGAGCGAGGACATCAACGGACCCATTTCAGCCCTAATGCCGTGCCTCCAAGGAGTATCCCGACTCCTGGGACAGAAAATTGCAGACTGCACCTGTCCAGTGGTGAGAGGAGTTATGGAAAGGATTCGTGCTGGTATGGACAAACGCTGGAGTCTGAGCGACGAAGATGCTCTTCTGGACTGTCCAGCTGTGTTGTCCTCGTTTCTGGACCCACGTTTTAAAGAGTTGAGGTTTCTTAGTCCACATGCCCGCAGCAAGCTGCATGACAAGGTGAAGGAGCTCCTATCTGTTCAGGCTTTTACAAGCAACGAGGGTTTGAATGAAGACAGAAGGCAAAGTATGGAAATGGAAGAGGCTTTGGATGAGCACGGAGAACCAGCAGATTTCGGATTGGATGATTCCTTGCCAATACCTCCAATGGGGTCTTTGGATTCTCCTGAATCGTGTGGCTCAGTGGAGGAAGGTGACAGTGTGGAGCTGCAGCCGAGCGAGCCCTCTGTTGCAGTGTCATCTCCAGAACAGGTCAATGACAATGCCCTTGAGGTTGGATCTTCTTTTAAAAACACCAATGAGCGTAAAAGACGTCCCAGTGGGACCGCTATGACCTCACCGCTGAGAGGAGATTTGCAGCTCACATCCCGGATACGAATGAGTCCTCTTCCACAAAGCATGTACGATATTCTTCTGGGCGAGGACCCTACCGAGCGAATGCCCGAGATTCATCAACAGCTAGAAAATTACATAGCAGAGCCTCTGTGCAGGCGCAGCCTCTCGCCTCTGCAGTGGTGGCGCAACAAGGAGCATCGGTTTCCAGCTGTGGCCAGACTGGCACGAAAATACCTGTCCATTCCAGCAACTGCTGTTTCTGCCAATCGGGCCTTTGCCCCAAGGGAGTCTCCAGTTACGCAAAGAAGGGCCACACTAGGGTCTAAACACCTTGACCATATTTTGTTTCTCCATCAGAACACTGATTATCTGGACCAGCTGAAAGGTGGATCCTCTACACGTGAAATTGACCAGTGGAACAGTGTCAGTGGAAACCAAAGCAGAGAAAGTCTTTACCAAACACTAGTGTCCTATGAAAGTAAGGTCCGTGTTCCAGAGGAAGAGTCATGATCACTGAATTTGTAAAATTTGCAATTGTGAATTCCCTAAATAAGCTCCTTTTACCAAGTTATTTGATGACTTTCGTCGGCGGTAGGATTTAGAAGCAAGGATTATGATGAGAGAAGAAGACAGATGAACTGCTATTTAAAAGGATTACCTTGTTCATTCCTTGTACCAAGAATTTGTGACACTTTCATTTAAAACCATCTTTGATCTCTAAGAGGTCTGAGGGTTTGAGGTCATTGGTTTGTGACTATTGTAGATAGTTTTACTAAACCGGTTTTACTATGTATAACACGATTACGCAATCTGAGTGCATTAGCAATCATGCTGCTGATTTGGATATCAGCACAACTGTGATTTTAAATGAATTATTTTTATTTAAAAACTTTTTTTTTTGCATCATTCATACACTCCAGAGCTCCACATATTTGGCCAATCAGATTCCAGTCCAGGTTGTAATTGTTGTATTATTGACTAAAAAGTGTTTTTATTATATCATTTTATACAAAGTCTGCATATACTGTTACTTCAATGTTATTGTCACTTTACAGTGTTACAGTGTAAGCATTACATGAATGCATTGTTAACCTCATGCTTGAATTTTTTTTCTTACTTACAATGTAAATTCTACTGTTGCATTCTATCAGAAGCATGTTTAGGTTAAAGTTGTATGAAATAATAATGCGAATTGCAAATGAAAATATTTTTCAGGTCTCATTTATTTTAACAAACTTTAACAACAATACAGTGAAACATTTGTGCCATTAAAGGGTACTTATGAAAGCAAACACCTGATCGTAAAATAACGTTTTATTTGATAAGTTTGACTCTTAAATTTTGGATAATTTCAACCAAACTGGGAAAAGTTGTGACCTAAAAAACTTGCTTTGTAATGATTTAGGGTTGGTGCACTACAATTATTTAAACATAACGTTTACTTTAAGAAAGTATTAGCAAGTATGAATTGTTGCTTTTAATCTGAACTTAGAGAAAATGCTGAATCCAATCTTAAAAATCTCACAAACAGGTGAATGAACAAGAATGTTATGATGTTTGCATGAACATCCGCCCTACTAGACTTGCTAACATTAACATTTGAAAATATCAAATTCTCGAAATGTGTCAGAACAAATAAACGGTTGTAAAAATGAATTCAAACTTGGTTGCTTTTTGGATTTGAATTTCTGTGTGAATGAAAGGATCTGGATAATGATTGGAACATTACTGTAGTCTTAAATGCACTTCACACAGGATTCTGCTCAAACACCGAAGAGACTTGAGTTGACTTCAGGCTTCTGCTCGGACTGGGGTCCTTTCTTGCCCACCACCATCTGGAGTTTCTTTCTATCCTGACTGAGGGAGATCTGTGACTCTTCACATCTCTGTTGGATTGAAAAGGTAAGATGAATTTTATTGCCTCTATTTGCTGTCATTTATTTAAAACAAATGTGGTTTTCATACTGTTTCACAAGATTAAACCTCAAAGTCTTGAAGGGATAGTTCATCCGGAAGTAAAATGTATTCTCCTTCAAGTGGTTTTAAACCATTATGGGTTTCTTTCTTCTGTTAAACATAGAAGATAACTTGCAGAATGCTGCAAACCAGTAACCATTGATTGTAGTAGGAAAATAACTACTATGGAATTCAATGGTGACAGTTTTCCAGCTTTCGTCAAAATATCTTCTACTGTATTTAACAGAAGACAGAATCTTAGATTTGGAACCACTTGTAGGCGAGTAGATAGTGTGTACATTTTAATTTTTGGGTGAACTAACCCTTTAAAGTTACGATTACTGCCAGTCATAACTCCAAATTAAAGATTAAGGTCACATTTGTAGTTTGGTTTTCTTGAGTGTTTGTATGGGATCACATACCTGCCAACGTTTATCTCTGAAATTCCAAGAGACCGATTTGTTGGGGGCCTAGCAGTATGTGTTTGTCTGAATAACACTGTTGTGAACCGGGTTAGTAACTGTACTGTGGTGTTAGTAACTGTACTATGGACCAAGTTTCGGATGTCCGTTCCGATTGGAAAAGTACTTTACTAAGTATCGTCTAAGTTGGCTACCCGGGGGTGTTACAGACTGTACCAAAAAGCCGAGGACAGGGGTGGGGTAAAATTACAGGAGTTTTCTGGGAGAAATAACAAAACGGCAGTGTGGTGGGAGATGGGTGTAAAGTACGGGAGACTCCCTGGAAAACCGGGAGTGTTGACAGGTATGGTCTATCAGTGGATCTCTCCTACATCTGCTCATATATGGATCAGCTGATAGATGTGGTTTTCAAAGTCTCTAGTATTTGCTCGCACTTGGTGAACAGTGGTGAAGTGATGACCTTCAGAGCCAATCACAGTCACATCTGTTGAGTACAATGGCCAATCAGCGGTGTTCAAGTACATGCTCAACAGCATTTAACTGACTTTTTGACAAACCTACTTGCATAAGGTCATGCCATAAAATTAGTTCATTTTGGCAAAACGTTTTTAATTTTATATCCGAAGTATATAAGATTAATCTGTCACCAGAGCCAAAACTGGGCATTTTTGGAGACACCTCAGAAATAGGAGATAAAAATATATCACAGGCAGTATCATTGTGTATGATATTAGCGAAGAAAATAATTCTACAAAATTGGAAGTCAGAACACGTACCTGTCTTTGAAACGTGGATTAGGAGCTTAAGTTATGTGTTGCCCATGGAAGAAATGCGATATGGGATGGCAAACTAACTAAACATATTTTTTTAAATTTGGAACCCAGTTTTGTTTTTATATCATAACTCATTATAGGTGGAATTGGTTTGGCATGTGTCGATTTGTGGAGCCGACACATTTCTCTGTAAAGTATTCATAATAATAATAATAATTGAATTATTATTTTTTTCTCTTATGCTTTCAGGATAATATTGTATTACATTGTATCCGACTGTTTGTGTATTGTAAAATGGCCTTTGTACACCCTTTTTTGTTTGTTTTTGTTTGTTTGAAAAAAAAAAAAAACCTACTTGCATAAATATAATCATAATACCTTACATTCTGATAAAAGCTTCAGCAATTGTGCAGTATGATGTAGTTTCTCTAACCTGGCAGTCATCTCGTCCTCGCCGGCTTTTGTCCTCTGTTTTGTGTTTTTGTCTGTCTGCTCAGACTGGAGCTCTGGGGAGCATTTGAACACCTTGTGGAAAACGGTAGTACAAATGTCACCATTATGATGTATTTGAGAATTAACAACTGATGTTTTGTCCGTGCACTGAAATGAAACTTACAAAGATCTCTCCGCCTTTTTTGTTTACAGTTCGGCCACGTTGCTTGAACCTTTTCACCTTCTTCATGTTATAGTAATACTCCACACACTGAGCTACTGACTTGGTCTGCAACTACAAAACAAGCATAAATATTTAGACATTTAATATGGCTTAGTAAAGCATCTGCAGCAATGTGCTTTTGTAGGTCAACCCGGAAAGTTGCATGACCCTTGTTGCGATTAAAACTCCCTTTGGTTTACAGCAGAAAATAAGTTCTGTGACCTAAAAAAGTGCACAATTCTTAAATATTTTGTTTAAAATAATCCTATTTTACAATGAATGCCACTGCATCTGTGTGCATAAAGTGCGAGCATAAACATACGATTATAAAAGCAGACAATTATATGGTCATATTTACATATAAAAAATTATGTTTATATAGAGTGTAGTGTGTGAGAGACATTTGCGCACTATATTGGTATGTTTGAGAAAATAAAAAATTAGCAGCTCAGCTCTCAGAACATAGTAAACATATGAAGTGTATTTATGCATGCATGCTATAATTTGTTGGGTAACACTTTACAATAAAGTTCATTAGTTAATGTATTTACTAACATGAACTAATCATGAACAACACTTGTACAGCATTTATTAATCGAACATTTAGTTAATTGAACATTTACTAATGCATTATTAACATCCAAGTCCATGCTTGTTGACATCAGTTAATGCAGCGCGAGTTAACATATAAACAACTGAACAACTGTATTTTCATTAACTAACGTTAACTAACAAAAACAAATACTGTAGTAAATCTATTGTTTGTTGTTGGTTCATGTTAGTAAATGCATTAATTAACATTAACTAATGAACCTTATTGTAAAGTGTGACCATTTGTTGTTTTCCTCCATAGAACTCCATATAAAGGTTGGAAACTTTTGAACTGATAAACAACAGTAAAAATGACAAGTTTTACCTTTTACGAACAGAGAAAAACACCAATAATCAAGAATGCAAGTGGTGTCATGGCTTTGCAATCAAAATTGTTATTATGTCATTATCAATGGAAGTCAATGGGACAAAAACAGCCACCAACATAACGAAAGGGTAGGCAATTTGAACAGTACACAAAGGGTTAAAAATACCTTTCAGACCTACCCGAAGATCTTCAGACACTGTTTACATTTCTTCCTTCAATTACATCTTGTATTTATCAGATTGACTAGCATTTAAATTTCATTCATTCGTTTTCTTCTGTTTATCCAGGGCCAGGTCGTGGGGGCAGCACTCTCAGCAGAAAACCCCAGTCTTCCCTCTCTCCAGACACTTCCTCCAGCTCCTCTGGGGGAGCCCTAGATGTAGTCCGTCCAGCGTGTGCTGGGTCTTCCCCGAGGCCTCCTCCTGGTGGGACATGCCAGGAACACCTCCCTAGGTAGGCATCCAGGAGGCATCCGAAACAAATGCCTGAGCCACCTCAGCTGACTTCTCTCTATGTGGAGGAGCAGCGGCTCTACTCTGAGCTCCACTCGGGTGACAAGAGTGCGCCCTGCCACTCTGTGAAGGAAACTCATTTCGGCCGCTTGTATCCGAGATCTTGTCCTTTCAATCATGACTCAAAGCTCACGACCATAGGTGAGAGTAGGAACGTAGATTGACCGGTAAATCAAGAGCCTTGACTATTGGCTCAGCTCTTTCTTTACCAAAACGGAACGCTACATCGACCGCATTGCTGCTGCTGCACCGATCCACCTGTCAGTCTCACTTTCCATCCTTCCCTCACTCGTGAACAAAACCCCAAGATACTTGAACTCTCCTCCACCTGAGGTAAGGAGTTTCCTCCAACCTGGAGATGGCAAGCCACCTTTTTCCGGTGGAGCACCAAAAAATTCTTCGATACAGATTTTATGTTCTGATTGTTGTGGCCATATTTTTGTTTTTGGAATTGCAAAAAAATCAGGGGAAAATTTTCTTCAGAAAATCTCTTAACAAAAAATAATAATAATATATATTTTCGGGGCGCCATGGTGGCTTAGTGGTTAGCACGTTCACCTCACAGCAAGAAGGTCGCTGGTTCGAGCCCCGGCTGGGTCAGTTGGCATTTCTGTGTGGAGTTTGCATGTTCTCCCTGTGGTTGCGTGGGTTTCCTCCGGGTGCTCCGGTTTCCCCCACAAGTCCAAAGACGTGGTATAGGTGAATTGGGTAGGCTAAATTGTCCATATAGTGTATGAATGTGAATGTGTGTGGGTGTGTGGATGTTTCCCAGAGATGGGTTGCGGCTGGAAGGGCATCCGCTGCGTAAAAATATGCTGGATAAGTTGGTGGTTGATTCCGCTGTGGCGACCCCGGATTAATAAAGGGACTAAGCCGACAAGAAAATGAATGAATGAATGAATGAATATATATTTTCATACCACATTATGAATCTGTCGGAAGTCCTTGTCAAAGTCACCCAGAGCTTTTTTGAACATCTTCATCTCTTGAGCTGTCCAAAGGTCTGACCCTGCCGATTAAAATGGCCAACATCAAGTTTATGAAGGATTTATTATATGAAAAATGTTATGAAACTAGAGTCTGTACCTGTGTAGTGGTAATCACTCAGAGGGTGCCAGGGGGTCCGAAAATCTCCTCTCATTAGCAGTAAATCCAGTGCTGCCTGTAAATTGAATCACTTCATTGTATTAAGCAAGCTGCTGTAATAGGGCTATACGGTATTAGAAAAATTGGACTTTTTGCGATATTTAGTTTTTCTGTTATATACACTCACCACACAGTTTATTAGGTACACCTGTACAACTGCTCGTTAACGGAAATTTCTAATCAGCCAATCACATGGCAGCAACTCAATATTTCCAGTAGCTTGTCGAATCTATAGGATTAAGGCAGGATTAAGGCAGTTCTGAAGGCAAAAGGGGGTCCAACACTGTACCTAATCAAGTGGCCAGTGAGTGTATATTGCATTACGAATATCATTCTACCAGATGGCTTAAATAGCTCTATTTGTAAAGTATTCATTCATTTAGATTGATTGCAATTTTTTTGTAGGGGAGTAAATCATGCACAAAGTATAATTACAAACGTAAATAAATACAAGAGAGCAAAGATAAAAGTTTTTAAAATTGAAAAAACTGTGTTTATAGTTTTCTGGCGAGTACGACCATATTGAGGTACAGAATTTGAATAATCAAATGACAAATCCAACATAAAAATAGACAATCACTTTAACTATTAACCTGACACTATGTAATACTGACTCAACATTGCAGATCCTGCGATGTTACTATTGCGGATGCGCGCATTGCCATATTGATGCTGAAACGATATTTAGTGCAGCCCTAAACTAATCAAAAAAACTGATAAACGCTCACCTCTATGTTTCCTTGAACTTCATGAAGGCAATGTAGAGCCAGTTCAATGTTGGTGCCCCCTCCTGGTAACACACTGGAACAGCACAGCTCTATCAGCTCTGTGACTGGAGCACACAAACCATCCCATGTAAAGTGTCAAATAAAATGTAAAGCATGTCCCTCACTATCCACAATATGTTTTAGTTATTCATGATTTACCAATTATTTCAAATCAATATATTTTTTAATCACATATTAGCCCATACACCTTTTTTCCTACACCCCATGATGCTTTTTGTGAATTATGGGAGTAACTGCTTTGTCATTATACACCTTTCAGTACATCCATCGAATACCAAAACAATCTTTCTGCGCCAATATGTAGAAAAAAATAACACGGAGAAACAAAACAAAGAAAATAAAAAAGAGTTTTGGCCACAGAAATGCCTGTGATGCTAATGTCACATTAAAATAGCAAGCGTAATGTTATGTTAATTACGGATAAAAATAAAACCCAAAACCAAACGCACCTCTCACTCAGGTTTCACTATTAATATTGATTATTTGCAACACATTCTTATTATTTAAAGTGATTTGTTTTCAGTTCGTTTGAATCAAAGAGTCTAGTGCTGCACGATTAATCGTATCGCAATCGCAATCGCGATGTCAGCCTATGCGATTACATTACAGCAAATCTTGCGATTATATTAAATAAACGAATGCATTTGTGGACGTAACAAGAAAGAAAATGCACCACCATTTTTGTAGTTTCTTTTTAATACGATTACAATGTAACGCAATTAAAAAAGAACTACATGACCCAGAAGCCATCAGGACTGTGTGTGTATGTGTCTGAGTATCACGTGCTGATAAGCGCGACCGAGCCAGAGCAAACACGGTGATAATGCTTGTCTCCTCCAAAAACAGCTTGGACATCGCATGATGTTCTGAACGTGTATAATATGTTTGCAGCAGATAGACGCGAGTCGCTTTCCGTATGTTCTAAACCAAAAGGTTTAGTTAAAGCGAAACGACCGCGATGTGGCGCTTTGCTTTTTATGCCCGTCGCCTGGCAACAGACGTACACAAAACATCGGCTTGATGATGTAAACGTATCAGCCAAACACCTTTTCGTCCATCAAGCGAAATTGTCGTCGGGTGTTAAGTCTCTTGTAACCGACAAAATTGCTCACAACCGCCATCATAGGTTCAGTGTTTTCATTCAAAGTAAATTATTGAATTGAATTGAAACTAGAAGAATTATTGTGTGCATGTATGGTGGTGAGTGACAAGGAATATCTGCTGTTAACCTTTTCATGTGCCCAACGTTCTCTATAAAACCAGAAACATGCTGAATGTTTTCATGTAGGATGCATATAATGCAGACGGCCACATTTTAAATTAAATCAAATAAGCAGAACCAAAAGTTGTATGTATGTGTGTGTGTATATATATATATATATATATATATATATAACAGACAAAATATGATATGTTTAAATAGTGCATGCTGCATTTCTCTCTCATAAACAATAATACAAAGCCATACATATAAAATATTGTTATATTTCATTTAACAATTGCAAGAAATATGAAATATGGAAAATATGGAATATGAAAATAAGTTTACAAAAATGCAGATATTTATTTTGTAAAAATTATTTATTTTGAAACCATTTCAAGTTGAACAAACACACTTCAGCATTATTACTAATCTGTGTGTGCAATTTTCTTAAAAAGCCATTAAATTGACTTACAATACCATTTATAATCGAAATCGCATATCGCAATATTGCTCTCAATAATCGCAATATGGCAATTTTCCCAAATCGTGCAGCCCTAAAAGAGTCCCAAACCGGCAACTCACGATCTGAAATGATTTTTTAAATATATTCTTTTAAATGCCAAAGAAGGTTTTGATTGGGTTTACTGGGTGTAGAAATGGCTTTTAACATTCTTCTTCGTCATATTTAAGGATTTTTAGAGAATAATATACAAATATAAAACTTTGTCAGACTTGCATCTGAAAGTTTTCTTGCATAACAGCATGCTAAATACTCCTTACAAAGGGAGAACGACTAATATACGTACAATTAAATACGCAATTAAAATACTTGTTTTGGCTTATTTCAATGCTTGTTTAGGCTTCATCTTAATGCATCTCAGCCATCTTTGAAAATTTCTAGCCACCTTTAGATGTTAAAGTTTCAAGAGTGATGACCAACATATAAATTCGCGAGTGAATCCTCTAAATAATCATATGGCCCGTTTCCACTGAGCGGTACAGTACGGAACGGTACGGGTCGGTATGGGTCACCTTTATCAGGCTTGTGTTTCCACTGCGTGGTGTACGACATAAAGTTTCAGTTGGACGTCATTCTCGCTCGAGGAAAATGTCTACAGTAAAGCTGAACGGGTCGTTCACATATTACTTGAGAAGCACTTCTCACAAAACACATGCTTTATTATACACATAAATACTGGTGTATAAATGTTCATTACTAACCTTTCTATGAACATGATTTGATTTTAACTGCAGATCAATGATGCAAAATAGCCTATTGTCTGTTTATATAAAATAAATAAATAAATGCAGCATATATGAACACATACAGCCCCTTACAGTCTCCGATATGTTACCAATTACAAAAAAACTACACACAGCAGACATTTATGCCTTATTTAGTTTCAAAAACAACACGAAATATAGCCCCCAGTCAGTACAAACCTCTCATCTGTGTCTCCAGCACATGTAACCTCTGTTAGAGTGTAATCCCGTCATTCCGAGTTCATAGTAGTCCAGAAGGTGATGATGATAATAGTTAAACGTAGCAGTTTCTTCATTTTTGCTGAAACAATAATTAGCTCCTTTGTTTTTTCCGGCTTCTCCTTTGTTTTTGCACGCGTCAGCCTCTCGTTTGTCTGTTTCTGAAAGGATCGGGTTTCAAAAGCACGTCAATAATCAAGCGCACAGGAACGGGTTTCAAAAGCACGTCAATAATCAAGCGCACGTTATTATCATCAGCTCAAGAAGTTTGTTATTTCCGATATAGACGTGGACGTGAGAAAACGAAACTGCTCGCACTTTAGACAGGCTCGTAAAAAAACTACGGGGCACAGGGGAGAATCTGCTCTTCTCTTGGCTTTGTGGCAGTTTGTTTGAGCTCGAGTCGACCATGGCTCATTATTATGTTTATATTATTTCTGTATATTGTTTCTCGGCTGTGTATTAAACATGGTGGGTCCTTTGTTTTCATTCTGGCTTGTTGTGCGAGCAAATGACGTATCTCTGAAAACCAATATCATTCAGCTGCGCGTCTACCTCTGCCTTTTGATCACCCTTTGGTACGCTTTGCAAAGGGTGACCAAAAAGTAGTACGTTACGGTTCGGTTCAGTACGCTTTTAGACAGTGGAAACGGCCTTAAAAGCATACCGAACCATACAGTACCATACCACTCAGTGGAAACGAGCCACTAGTGCTCACTGACTCAACCTGTGATGATCATTGCAATGTTCTGGTATGGTAGCTTTTTGTAGTTATTTTTTATTTGCTTAATCTTAAAGTAACCAAAGACTCTGTCATTATTTGTTTTTGTGATTGTCGCTCCTATAAATGCATGAGCTGTGTGTTTACAGAAAAGGGCTGGGGAACGTTGATCCTGGAGGGCTGGTATCCCAGAAGAGATTAGCTCTAAACCCAACCAAACACACCTCTAATAAGATGACTTACCATTAACAAAGCATTTGTTTATAGAATTAGGAACCTTATTGTAGTGTACATTACTTCAACATTATCTAACGTCTTACTAACATTTGTAGCATTGACTAACGTGTTAACTAACATATTAATTTACAGTGATGTTTAGTTTACATGTCAGATTTGGTATAGCTAAATAAATGTGTTGTTCATTGTGACGAACAACAAGTGACGCTGTCTAATCCATGAACAAATGCATTAGTGTATATGTGTGTAAGTAAACCTGAACTAATTAGGCTGTTACTGTAAAGAGATGCATTAGAATATGAGTAAGTTAACATCACTAAGTTTACGTAATGCTCAATAATAGTCATTTGCCCCTTAGTTCATGTTAACTAAGTATTAAATAACACGTTAATTTATGTTTAGTTGACATTAACAAAGATTAACAAATGTGCTGTTCACTGTTAAGTAAATTCTTTAGTTAATTTTGGAGAATGTGTTAATACATTTTAATTTGCGAGTCTGTTAAACCCATCCCTCATTATCCCCAAATGCAATATTTCCCCATAGATTTAAAATCAACGAAAGTAGAAGCTCTCAACAATAGATTTGTGTTAGTGCTAGATTCCCACTATGTGTGGTAAATTCAAACTTTTCCCTCCATCATTTGTACCGATCCATTACTGGTGAAACAAAGACACCACATGTTGTTATTGTTGTGCTGATGGTGTGTTTACCCCTTTGCTGTGTCTCTTTGTTGGTAGAGATATCTTTCCAAGGAGTCCAGACGAGCTGAGCGGGGTGTTCTTCATACAGCAGGTAGATTGAGTCACGCACTGGAGGGATTTCGGCTTGAAACCGTGAACCAATGTTAATCCTCCTGAAAGACAAGAGAGTGAAGAAAACCGACATTCAAGAACAAGATCCTTAGGTAATTATTTCATACAGTGTGACAGTAGTTTATATGCCAAAAGAATCGTAAATCCTAAATATATCTCTGAATATACAGTATAAAGAGATGTTTATAATTCTACGCTCATGTTTTGACTTTTTTTCCATTAAGTGGAAAATACATTTTACTTGCATTTAATGTTTTGTTTGCACATAAAATACATTTTGAAAATTTAATAAGATTCAAAACGAGGAGTCATCATGGTAGATGGATATTACATACAATATTCTTCGGTGAAATGACTCAAGTGAATCCAAACTTTTGACTGGTATTACCAGTAATTTGTGCTTTAAGTGGAAAAAAAGCTTTTCCAGAATCCTGAGATTTGGTAATAAATATAACATAAAATAGATGCTAATTATAAGCACCTGTATAACTCAAACTTAGGCCCAATCCCAATTCTGCCCCTTAGCTCTTCCCCTTACCAATACATTTATTTCACGCCGGTGCCATTTTAAAACACGAAAGCGAGGCTTTTCCCTTAACTTGGCTGAAAATGAGATCTGACATCCCTTTTTATTTTCACTATTTATTCAGAACGGACTTTCGGGTCAGTCGGAAGGCGGTGAAAATATAAATGTGTGTCCCTTTCTCTTTGCTGATAAGATATACAGCCAGGTACATAACATTCCTGTGTGACTCAGGCGATACTTCCGGGTATCTTCCAACCGCAGGCTTGATTTCGTTGTCTAAAATGGCGGCCGCGTGAAATCAGTCTATTCTCTTTAGCTTGAAGGAGTAGGACTAAGGGGAAGGGCCAGATACCCCTTCAAACTGAGATTTTTTTCCAAGCAGCATGTCTGCACAAGGAAGTCAGGGGATGCACAAATTAGTATTTTTTTTGTCATTATTACAAATATTTACAACAAACGAGCATATGTTTGCGCTCGTGTTTTACCACCATGTTTTTAAAAAAACCCCACTAAAATAAAAACCGCTAAATTTAGCTATCTATAATCCCTATTAATAACTCATGTATAGCAGTCCCAGTACATTCTGTCACTCAATGACAGTTGAATACCCTGTCAGAAAAGTCTAATGGCCGGGGATGAGCTTTTTACAGTGTCTGGTATAACGTTAATGTTGTTTTTGTGTGTTTACATAGATAAATATGGCCAGGGTGTAGATGCACAGTACAGTTACGATTTTATTGCCCCATTATATTGTTATGATCAGGGGCGCCGCTAAGGGGGGGAAAGTTAGGACGATTCTAAGGGCCCATGCACTCTAGGGGGCCCACAGAGATCTGCTTTATAATTAATATCAATACTATAATGTAATATAAATTATTAATGTATCTCTAAATTACAAGTAAAACAATTTATTAGAAAAAAAAAACGGCTTATATCGGCCTCTCGTGTCTGTCACTGTCAAATTGCACCCCCCTCCTTTC
>CAIGQQ010003388.1:1868676-1908091 GCA_903798035.1 Danio albolineatus | reverse complement strand
TGAGGGGTATGCGGGTTCAAGATTTGCGTAAGGTCTGTCTTTGCATGAACAATTGACTTGAAACTATTACACCTCTCACAAAATTAAATAAAAAATACTAAACTGTTTAGTGTAAAAATAAAGACAAACTGCCATTTTATCAAAATGTCATGGGCAAACTTTTTGTTTTAACTAAATTAAATTAGTTTTAATCAAAAAAGTTACCAAAAGGCCTGATGTATCAATAAGATTCATAATAAATTTATAAAAACATGTATATGGTATAAAAATAGATCTTTATAGAAGGATAAATAAATATCTCAGTTCCAAAAATGTGAATATTCTGACTATTAAGTAGATATAAACTATTAAGAATAGTTATAATATAAAATGAAGAATAGTTATAATATAAAGGGGATTATATGGGGGAATTTTTTTAATCCAAATATTATTTTCTATCTTGTCTGAAATATATTCAGTAGGCCCACACGTAATCTGGGTGGCGATAATGAATAATTAATGATATGGTGCCCTACGCTCCCAAAAAGTTGATTAAAAGTATGGTAATAATAGTGAGGGTTAAGCTTACCAATCTCATATTATATAATTTGTCATGGCAGTTTTCATTTCAAGGCATTGTTTGCTCTTTTTTTGTTTTCTATTTTGCGCTCGACGTCTCTTCACTTTTCTTTCCATTTTGAACATGTGACTATAACCGAGCAACGGATCAATCAAATGGTCAACGGAAAGAGAAGGGGTGGTATAATCATTTATTTAATAAAATACAATATTATATTCATATAAAATTTAGGATAAACAGTTTTAATCAAAAATATTTATTTATTTGTATTATTTGAAACTTTTAATAAAGATAATTTCAAAAATAGTTTTGGCACAATGGCGCCCCCTATGTGTGGCGCCCCTATGCGCCGCATACACTGCATACCCCCTTTTTGCGCCACTGTGTGTATATATATATATATATATATATATATATATATATATATATATATATTTATTTATACACACACATTATTTTCCATCATAAGGAATAATTCACTCAAAAATGAAAAGTGGTCCAAAACTTTTATGACTTCCTTTCTTTTGTTGAAAACGAAGGAAGATATTCTGAAGAATGTGCAAAAAATCTCTAAAATATCTTCCTTTGTGTTCAACTTCTGAAGGAAACTCAAGTGGAGGATTAATTAATGATGACATCATTTTCATTTTTGGTTGAACTATCACGTTAATAAAACAATATATATATATAATGTAATATTTGTTTTCTGTTTTGCAGTTCACCAAACTCAAGACGTTGCTTGAGGATGAATTCCCAAACGAACTTGAGATTGTATGTAAATTAGATGATTTTATCATGTCGAAATTAAAATGTAAATAATTTGTTATTAAATGTGCATGTACAAATGCACAATGTTTCGTTTCCCCAATTGATCTTCTATTTTCTTATTCTATTTTACAATGAATTCCCCTGCTCAGACTGGTGTGGGCACACCCTCGACCACAGGCTGGTTTGAGGTGGAAGTAAATGGCAAGTTGGTGCACTCTAAGAAGGTAAGGTTTGACCTCTCACTCTATCTTTTTACTCCTATAGACCACGGTTTACCGTAATACAGCGTTATTCAGTTTCTATCTTAAATTGATAATTCGCTCATGTTTACTCACCCTCAAGTGGTTTCAAACCTTTTCGAGTTTCTTTCTCGAACACAAAAGACGATATAATGAAGGAAGCTGACAACCGATAACCACTGACGTCCATAGTAAGAAAAAATACTATTGAAGCCAATGGTTACCAGTTTTTAGCATTCTTCAAAATATTTTCTTTTGTGTTTGACAGAAAAAAAGTTAAACAGGTTTGGAACAAGTGCAGGGTGAATAAATAAATTAACTATCCCTTTAGCTACTGCACAGTACAGTGTTCATGACTGAATGTTTTGCTATGCAAATCTTCTTTTGGCAAAGTACATATGCCCATGTAATTTGATCTTTGACAGAACGGAGATGGATTTGTTGACTCTGATTCAAAACTAAGGAAAATCGTGACTGCCATCGAGCAGGCCATGGGGAAATGAGCATGAACTGGTCATAGAGGGTAATAAAACCCACCATAAGCTTTTTGTTATAACATATTAAGATATCTTTTTCTTGTCTTTCTAATTATCTTCTAATTTTGTTTTTACAGCAGTTTTTCTTCTCTGTTTGGAGGACTCCTGGGTGGTGCAACAATGATGGTGACGTCCAAAGTGTTTTGCGCACGGATGTTGCTTGATGCTCTCCGCTCTTCCCAGGAGAAGATCATCAGAGCAGGAAACTCCTTGTGTAAACAGTTTCAGATTAACGCTTTAATGGTTGAAAACAAAAAGGGAAATCTTTAAATTAGACACAATTTTTCAGGACGTGTTAAATTAAGGGTACTTTAGACCTGATCTTTGTTTTTCTCAGTGTGTTTGCCTTTGCTACAACGCACAAGTTTAGGGAATATTTTGGCATTATTCATGCAATAAAGGATGTTACTGGCATTGTGTTTTGTTCATTGGTGCTCAGCATCTGTACAGCACAGATTTTTGCCAAACATTAATATATACAGTGGGGAAAATAAATATTGAACACATCATGTTTTTTATTTTTCCTGGCAATAATATTTCTAAAGGAGCTGTTAACATGGAATTGAGCCAGATTTTGGTAAGAACCCAAAGAATACAAACATAAAAAAAATTAAAAAATCAGAAAAATTAGTTCTGTGTAATTACACTGAAATGACACAAGGAAAAAGTGCTGAACTACTCAAATACATTAAATACATTAAATACTTTTATGTATTCACCTTATTCTCTGTGGATGAGCGGACGCAGCTATTTGAATCATTTTGAATCATTTACTTCCACTCATTTTTACACGTTAAAAACAGCTCGTTATGCTGCTCGATGTTGCAAGCTGATATTTTTTAATTATATTACAAATATATATCTCAAATGAGCTGAAACAACACAATTCTTGTCATTTCTTTGGCTAATTTATTTGTTTTACATTCAGTTCACTTAAATTTGTGTTTTGTGTTGGGACAACATGACAGAATTGTGTTGGTCTAACTACCTGGTTAGGGGATTTGTAGTTCCCAGCATGCTTTGCGTGGGATTGAATTAAGTAAATTAAAATACTGACAATAAAAGTAATCTTAAATGTTTTACATTAATAGAAAGACCTGTTAGGGTTTACTAATAACTTCAGTTTGAAGATTTAAAAGATTTTCATATAATGTTTTGAGTTTTGAGGTTACCGCCTTGCAGAAGCACCCAAGCTTTGGGTATTTGCATTAGCAACAATGCAGTTTGTTGCTGTTCTCAGTGAGCAATAACTGTCCTAAAATGAGTTCTGAGATCAGTCTCAATCAACTGTACATGTAACTCATGAACTATGCTTAAAAATGGCTTTATTTAGGATAACTTCAAATAAAACTAGGAGACTTCAAAATGTACGACACATAATAGACATGATATTATCAGACCTTTGAGTTTTTAAGTTAAATAAAAAGACAAATGTATTTAAACTTTTATTTGATAAAATCATGTTGGACCAACTCAATTGCATTTAATTGCGTAAATATATATATATTTTTTGTTGGTGCTAAACAAATTTATTGGATGGAAATCCTGCCCTCAATTAAACTGAGTTCATCCAATGAGTAATTTTTTTAAGTGTGTATCTGCTTGTTAAGTCGTGACGTATGGAATACTGTTTCCAGGTCGAAGCTGCTATTCATTTGAATTGAGAAAATGTTTTGTTTTTAGTCCAATTACACATTAAAGTGAAATTTTATATAAAAATCATAGTATACACAACCGTCTCTAGACCAGAGATGCCCAAACTAGGTCCCGCGGGCCAAAGTTGGCCAATTCCAACCTTTGATATGGCCCACCATTCCATTTGAGAAGAGAGGGTGGATGATGGTGGTCAGGACGGTGGTGGTACATTTCAAATGTAACGTAACCTTTTGTTTGTTTGTTTTGTCATTTCTTTAGTTTTGTATATTCATCAGATTTTAAAACACATAAATACTGTCGACGGATATCATGCAATACACAAGGCATCAGTGAGCAAATCAATGCAAAGGTAGGTGCAGCTTAGTGTATTCAGCATTAAACTCTGATGTATTAATGGGACTCTTAATATACTTCATTCATTTATATAATTCAAAGCAATGCTTTCTAGTTATTTTTACATTTTAGGAAATAGATTGGGAGATTACTCATGGAAACTTTTATGTAACTTCGGCCCACAGCCCTCCGTTAAGTTTGGTTTTTGGCCCTTCATAAGAAAAGGTTTGGGCACCCCTGCTCTACACAGCAAAAACATCAGTGTACATTTAACTCAATTTGAGTTTAACTTAACACTCTTTGGGTGTACATATGACTCCCTCCATTTTGGAGTTAAAATAACACTTTTTAAAGTGTGAAATTTGTACATTACTCGCAGAGTTCATTTTAACACAGTAAGAGTTTATTTTTACACCAAACTGGAGTGTGTTACCCTTCAAAGTGTTAATATATTACCTTTTTTCTTATATTATCAATTGGTCTGTGTGACAGATAGCAGTGATCAAATTTACAGTAATTATAATTTATTAAATGTTCATTAATCTTTTCAGAAATAATGTCAATGCATTCAACTCTTTGCAGTTTTAAAATGCAACAAGACAAGTTTAAGTAAAACATACTGGTTTGATCACTTTTTGTCCGAAAGAATCGATTTGAGTAAAAACACTGGACCTCCTATCACTAGTGGGAAATACACTGCATATTGGGTTAAACGCTTATCACTGAAAAAAAACCTCTTAAATATACACTCTTTAACATTTGTGGATTAAAATGTACTCTAGTTTTAGCACTGAACAACTCACACTGTATATTTAACACTGAAATTTTTGCTGTGAGACTTACTGCATCACAAATACCAACATTTTTACATTATATAAAAAATTAATCACTTTCTCTGGCCATCTGATATTAGGCTTAGCTATATATATATATATTGCGATCATGATTTTTTGAAAGGATTAGATCGGTTTGAGAACGTTTATTATTACCATTTGATGAGTCTCCCCATGCAGTCTGATAGAGCGCTTGGACCCGGAAGCCGCTTCGCGTGACGTCACAATTAAGTGGATAGTCATGTAAACACTTGTTTGTAAAGCAAGTAGTTTGACTGTTTTCTGCTGTTTATTATTCCTCGTCGTTTCTCCCATGGGCAACTGGAAGTTCTAAAACAACCGCGAAAACAAGCACACTTAAGCATTGAAGATGGCAGCTTAATGTCTCATATGGAGAATGAAGTCATTTGCATCGCTTATGAGTTCTTCACAGACTTCAACAGAGTGTAAAAATCTTGATGCTTCTGTTGGTCCCGTCTATCAAATCTGATCTTTATTTTGTATTTTTTATTGGATTCAAGGCTATTCCACAGCTTGATTTTCTTTCTCTGAAAGCATTTTGAGCATTTCCTTGGCTGTGTCTTGGATCATTGTCTTGCTGAAATGTCCACATGGTTTCCTCTTCTTCTTCATCCTGCTTATGTAGATGTTGGACTGAAGAAGCTAATATTAATTTACACTGATGAAGAGCAGAGGCTTGCTGAAAAACCACTGAGGGATTTCAGCTGCTGTCTGGGCTTTCACTGACTTTCTACACCTTCCTTTCTTCATGTGTTCAATACATTTTCCTGTGTCATTTCATTTCATTGCAGGTAACTTAATTTGTAAACTGGAATTAGGTTTGTAATCAATTTTGTTTTCTTTGGATATATGGATTTCTGGTTGTTACCAACATCTGGGGAAAATTTCAAGTCAACGCCACCTTTAGAAATATGTTTTCTGAGAAAATTGGTGACGTGTTCAGTACTTATTTTACCCACTGTATAACACTGCCACACAAAGGGTTGTATAACAAGTCATAATCTGAAATGACCCAGAATGTAGATCATAAAAATGTAAGTGTAAATGGGGCATTTTATAAACATTTCCCTGTAGCAGTCTAAAGGTAAGAAGCCGTCAAACTGATGTCTACAGCGAAGAACCGCCACTTTAAACTCTGAAGCAAATGGTGAGATTTGATTGAAAATGACCACAACAAACTTTATTTTACCCAATAAATTAACTTGGATAGACTGTTGATCACCTGAAGAGTAACAATGCATGCTAGCGAAATAAACAAAATTCTGATTTCACACTATCTTTAATCCCTTCAAAATATTCTGCAGTCTTTCGTTTATATATAAGTAATCCTTTAAAGGGATAGTTCAATGAAAACTATCACAAACCCGTTCTTCCTTTTTTTTTTTAGCACAATATGTGACATCCATAGTATTTGTTTTTTCTACCATAGCAGTGGATACTGGTAACAGAGTGTCCTGACATTTTATCATGTCAAATTATGCTACCAACGCTATTTGAATTGTTCTGGGGTTGGGGCAGGTTATAGTTATATTACAGCCTTATAACACACAACTACACTTCAAAATTTACACAGGCACCTGAAGGTGGGACATCAGTGGCCAACAGCCAATCACATGCTTTGGAATATAAAGATACTGTGATTGATATCTTGCAGTAGAGTAAGTGCAATTCACAGGCAAAGATATTGGTAAAAAAATTAAATCATATGTTCATTATTAAACCAAAATTGTCTAAAACAAGACTAAAATTGGGCTGTCTGTAAAAATCTATATATATTTTTATCTATATTAGAATAGCTCTAAATGAAATACACAAGAATGAATGACTACACATCTGAAGTCTGTCTAATCGGTCTTGGATGGCTAGTCTAGTTATGGCCTTTTCTGAAATGTGTATCAGGTGTGCAAGATACCGCAACAAAGAGCAATTTAATCTGAATTACTGTACCTTTATGTTATTAAAACACAGAATTGGTGTAAATTAGGGTGACATGGTGGCGCAGTAGGTAGTGCTGTTGCCTCACAGCAAGAAGGTCGCTGGTTCGATCTTCGGCTGGGGCAGTTGGCAGACATGTTTATTGCTCCAAAATATTTTACAAGTTTCTCAAAAATATAATGTTTTCATTGGGAAAAAAGGTTTTGTTTTTATCCAGACTTTTAGGAACATATTTTAGTGGTGTAATCATGATACCGTAAAACTGTGATATATTTATCCAAGGTTATCATATCGTCAGAATCTTATACCGGCCCATGCCTAGTTTCAATATACTGTAACATATAGCTACATTCTCTGTGAATTTATGTTTCAAGTTTGCCACAAAAATGTCACATCCATAATGCTGGAATGGTTCCTGCGGTAAATGGGCACATATTAGATATTATGTAATTACACTGTAATTATTTTACGACACCTCACAGCAAGAAGGCCGCTGGTTCAAGTCCCGGCTGGGTCAGTTGGCATTTCTGTGTGGAGTTTGCATGTTCTCCTCGTGTTGGTGTGGGTTTCCTCCGAGTGCTCCACAGATATGCGCTATTGGTGAATTGAACATGTGTAAAACATATGCTGGATAAATTGGCGGTTCATTCCACTGTGGTAACCTCTGATGAAAAGGGACTAAGCCGAAGGAAAAACAGAATGAATGCTATACTATATAAATTCATTGAATAAATTAATTTTGAACAAAAATAGTAGAATACTAAAATAGTAGAATACTAAAGAATAGTAAAAATAGTAGAATACTAAAATAGTAGAATACTAAAGAATAGTAGACATTGTAGAATACTAAAATAGTAGAATACTAAAGAATAGTAGAAATAGTACAATACTAAAATAGCAGAATACTAAAATAGTACATATAGTACACATACATAAATAATACAAAAAAAGTAGAATACTGTTTTTCACATAGCACATCAGCTACAAAGGCTAGTAAATTTAGGTTCGTGTGTAGCTAACTAGCATTCTACAAGACACAAAATGTATGCAGGACGCATTTAATAATAAAAATACCTTTCAGAAAACATCAACGAGCTTTCGAGCAATGCTATGTGGCCTGTATGGGAATGAAGGCTTTTCACTTGTCTGATTTTTTCCCATAATTCCAGCAGAAGCGCTGTGCCGCAGACACACTCCGGAAGTGAGGCGTTTATTGACAATATGGCGACCGGGCCAGCTGAGAGGGGACTGGACGTTTTTCGGTTTTGCCAGTGACCGCTGATGTGGGTTATGAAAGCGTTGAAGTGTTATGAATGAAGGGACTCGGGAGTCGTCGGGATGTTGTCTCTGAGCTGAGCGCGCGTTCACAGCTTCAGATCCATCATGTCGTTCTTCAGGCGGAAAGGTAAGGAAGTGGCCGCTCCATGATGATGATGGTGGTGATGATGATGATGGGGTGCTCGCCAGACTCTGTGGGCTTTTCCTGGAGATCGTATACACATTGATGTGACACCAAAACTCGTTCATTACTCATATAATCCCCTCTGTATGTGTATATACTTGCCTTTTCTGTGTATCAGCTAATCAGGATGTGGCATTGGCGGTTCATGTGCACGTTTTGCAGTTCAGGTCACCAAATGAGAACTTGTTTTTATTATAGTTACATTCTTCTGTAGAAATAACACTTCATTCTGGTAAAAACCAAACAATCTAGTTGTGTTTATGTTGTTCTCATGTACATTCTATACTATGTTATCGTGTCAGTCATCTGACAGTTAGCCATGTCACAGACTGAGATACAGTTGGTTTTATATTCACACATTCGGACTTTCTGCTTAATAATATTAATAATTTAATTTCCAGAAAAGCTTTCTTTGCAAATTTCATATTAGGAGCCAATGACTATCAAAGTACAACATTGTTCAATAAGTAGTGCTAATAAATAGTGCTAATGTTGTTTTAAAGTCATACTTAAATGATTCCAGGCTAAATATCGAAAGTGACATGGTAAACATTATAGGGAGCATGTCACAAGTTGTCACTGAATGAATGTGTGAGTTTAAAACCAACATTACCTCAACATGTCTCAATACATGTATGAAATAATCTAATATTAAATGAAGCAACATATAAGATCCCGAACCCTGTAGTTTGATCCCTTTAGACAAGTTTATCCTGATAAAATTTCATCCCTGGATGTGTTTTTGTTTTACAAGGAGTGCCTTTCACATTTTTGATCTTTCATGGCATGAACGAACTGGATTATCAGGTCACCCCATTGTCAAAGTCAATACTAAAAGGCTGATATTCAAAGACGCTGACTTTTTGATCATACTTCTGTTGGAATAAAACTAAATGTAAATTAAAAATCTGATTTTTTTTCTTTTATTGCGATAAGGTTATATTAATAAAACAAATTTTGTGCTGTGTGATTAATCCATAATATATTTTAAGATATATTACAGATGCTCACATGATCTTTTTCCTAAACGGCATTAGTTTAACAGAGGTAAACATAGTTGTACAATGGCTGCATAAGCAGTGTTTTCAAACACAAGAAATTGTTTTTTTTAATTAAAAAAATCGATATCTTAGAAGTGCAGTTAGAAATATTTGGATGTAAAACGTATTTACTATAGATATGTTGGTTACTGTAGTAGTTATCAGAAATAACTTTATCACCCTTTGAAAGCAATATGATGTAACACATCAGATGAAAATCAGTATCAATTTAGTCGTTAATACAAATAATGACAATAAAACGTTTAAAAATGTTTTTCTTACTGAATTATTCATCCAATCCACCCATAAATCTGACATTGCAATATTTTGTTTTTCTGCAATATATATTGTTATATGAACAGAATTTCACCAGATGGCTTGAATAGCTCTGTTTAAAAAAAATCATAAATTTAGAATGAGTGATATTAAAATAATAATTACAAAAGAGCAAAAAAAAGGTACAATAGTTAATAAAAAATAAGTATTCAGGTACAAAAAATTGAATTGAATTAAATGTCTCTATAGTCATCCTTGTATACATTTCAGTCAAATTATTCTTCATTAAAGTGACAAATGTTGTACTTTTTTTTCTCGAATGCTAAAAAAGTATACAAATAATAATATTTTGTATTAATATTAATATTAATAATATTTCTAATAATAGTTACAAAAGAGCAAAAAAAAAGTACAATAGTTAATAAAAAAATAAGTATTCAGGTACAGGAATTGAATTAAATGTCTGTATAGTCATCCTTGTATTAATTTTTAAGTCAAATTATTCTTCGTTAAAGTTACAAATGTTGTACTTTTTGTGCTAGAATGCTCTTGAAATGAGTGCCAATGATAAACTTTCACTCTGTTACAGTTAGTGGTGTTTGTGGTTTTGATTAATAATAATCCCAACTCAACATTGCATATCCTGTGATGTGACTATTGCGGATGCGCACATTGCGATATCGATGCTGAAACAATATATTGTGCAGCCCTAATTCATTCAGTCATAAAACATTCCAAGTCTTTAAGTAAGTCGTTGTATTACACTTGAATCATTACGTTTGAATCATTTGAATTGATTCTTAATAATAAATATATTCTAAATATTACATGTGTATATATATTTAAGTGGATTGAATTGGTCTATACACCACAAGTAGTGACAAGAAACATAAAAAAAGCCTCATTTAATGTATGTCTAACCACTTTTTTCTTTTCTTCCCAACACTTGTTGTTTATTAATTGTTTATATGGTCATGGAAAACCTGGAAATGTTTAAAATAGTGATTTCCATTCATGGAAGGAAATAGTATAAATAAAAATTCTGTTAATAAATCAACTGAAAAAATAACATCAAATAATTGATCAAAACAAATAGAAGTCATTATTTTGTCATGCATAATAAACCATCAAATGAATCTGTAGTTTGGTGCTACATAAAGCAACTATTATTTCCCAGGATCTTTGTTCACATGATAAAGAGCGTACACATGTATCCTGTGACTTCAGTCTGTGAGCATTAATCAATGCGGCTGCCCTTAGGGAAGGAAGGATGCCCTCTTAGCCCATGCCCTATTTAACAGGAACCTCCTTTTTTCTTTGTTATCCGCCTTTGTTTCTTTATCTGCCGGAGACACACAAGTTAAATGTATGTTACTTTATGAGCACAGCAGTGGATTATGAAATGCTTGAAACGATGTAAGGCATACTGCTCATTGTATCATAGTACGACTTTGCTTGGACTGTTCAGAAATAATGGATGGTTTGATGCAAAAGCTTGTCATTTCGTTCCACATGATGCAAGTTTGTTTGCCAGCAGTGTTGACAGATTTACAGAAGGCCTCACCCCATGCAAATCCACAAAACGTAAAGTGGAAAGACTCAAAAATAGGCAAATTTGAATCAGTGCAACTGCCTTATTTCTTTATTTGACGAGTCAAATAAAGAAATATAATGAGAATGAAATATAAATGTCTTTATTTTTAATCGAGGCTCTTTAATATAACTGCGGTTGTTTCAGATGAGCGGAAATTGCTGCTGTTACTTTAAAAGCCACAAAGGGGAGACAAACCAAAATACGTTGGAGCTTTTTCCAATGCCGTGCATATTTAACTTTCTCTTTCAAATTCGAAAAAACATTGCAGGGGTTCGAGAGAGAGAAAGAGAGAGACTGTAAATTGTTTATATGGCATCTCGATAAATAGGTTAAATCAAACTACACTGTTAAAAGAGACAAGTTAGTAACTTGAGTAAAATGAGTAAACCGTTGCGTTTAAAAAGCGACAAGTTGACTATACTTAAAGTGTGTAAACCTGTTATAGCTTGGAACTATTGAGTTGACTTAATTTTTATAATTATGAACATAGTTTATTTACTTAATTAAAGCAGGGTGTCCGCTAGGGCTGGGTATCGTTCCAAAATTTTCGATACCGATACCGATACCGATACCCTGAATTCGATACCGGTTCCGAACGATACTTTTTTCGATACTTTTATTTTAAGAAATATATTTTAACAAGATTACATAACACAATCTCAGAGAAACTTTGGTTTTATTTTTTTCAGGATGTTTGTGACACTTTTCACAGCAGGTTTATCTCTAAGACCAATAAACAAAGAACAAAAGCACAAAATGAACAAAGTGTAGTTAACACAATATATTAGTGCAAACAGTTTTAATAAAGTTCAAGCAGTTTTAAGTCAATCAATTTTAAGTATTTGTGAGGCTTACTGCTGCTTAAAGGTTTAGTTCACCCAAAAATTGAAATTCTGTCATTAATTATCTACAAATTAAGATATTTTGGATTTAATCCAAGAGCTTTCTGATCCTCCCATAGATTTACTGGATATGCATTTTTCAATGTCCAGAAAGGAACCAAAAACATAGTCTAAATAAGTCCATGTGATAAAAGTGGTTCAATCATAATTATATGAAGCTGCAAGAATACTTCTGTGCGCAAAGTAAACAAAAATAATTTCAATAAATATTCAACGATGTGAGGATCAGAAAGCTCTTGGATTAAATCCAAAATATCTTTATATGTGTTCTGAAGGTAAACAAAGATCTTATGGGTTTGGAACAACATTAGGGTGGACATTTAAATAAGATGATTTTAATGTAAACTTCATCATTTACTGTTAACCTCAAAGCATTTTAGTATTGTATCTCTGTTTACATTTCGGAGCCCCAGCCATCGCGCAGTTATCCTCGTCAGTCACGGAGGACGCTTGTGCTGGGCACATTGTTGAAGTCAGGAAAATACTGAGGATGATGATGATGATGATGACTGCGCTGGCGTGATCTTCTTGCAGTCAAACACGGAGCAACTTTCTGCTCGTAAATTAATTCCGTGTACTGCGAGGTGTTTTATTGTGGCGCATACATTTATACATGTGACAGCATTCACGAGCTGTGCTTTTTTTTGTGTTTTTCCCCTTTAAGAGAGCTGAAAGTGACGGGGTGTGTTTCCCCTTTAAGAATGTGTTTCCCCTTTAAGCGCGTGTGTCGAGGAGGAAAATAAAGCGATCGGTTCATAAAGTGTTCATCCCGCGTTTGATGTCTCTTCTTTTAATTTTCTCCGCGTAAACGGCCACATTATCATATTAGACGTGCTGCCAGTCTTGGTCGCGATAACTTTTTTTACAGATATTGTATCGCACGCTGTTGCCGCCAATCTTTGCATAATGTAGCCATACTTTTGATCGCCTAAACATTGTTTGCGTTGAATTTATGATATGCTTTAAAGTGTAGTGTACGCATTACAGCCTCACATTTGACGAGTGGGCGTAATACTGCCGTAAACTATTGATTTTCAAGACAGCCTCGCAGCAGGCTGATTCAGGCTCATCACCAGCATTTGATCCGGGCATATGTTAAGGGATGCCGCAGGTTTTCTAGCTCACTGACGTTGACAAGATTATACCCTTGGGTATCGAAATTTGGTACCGAACGAAAATGATTTTTTCGATACTCGATAGTATCGAGACGATTCGGTCGGTGCTTAAAAAGTATCGAACTCGATACCCAGCCCTAGTGTCCGCGGTGTCTTAAGTTGATAAATCAATTATGAGAAATAAAGGCCCTTAAAAGGTATTAAAAAGTCTTAATCCTGTTTATACGAGGTCTTACATTTTTTTCAAGCCTTGTCCAAAGTCTTTGACTCAAAAAGCATGAATATGTTTATTTTCCTTGATTTGTTCGGGCCTGGTGCGTCCAATCAAGCTCCTCTGTTCGGGTGATGTCACATAATTTACAAACGCGGGTAGCTGATGTGACACTTTCCACATGTAGTTAACTATAGACTAGAGCAAAACAGATGGCAAAATGGGATAATGCAAGTTTGCATACTCAGTTTAAACAGTGGCTAAAATATGTTGCTGAAAAAAAAAACATGTAATTTAATCTTTCAAGGTTTGTTTCTTCCGAGCTTATCTGAGTTCTGTTGCACAGTTGTGCTCCATTCATTTATTTAACTACAACTGTTCATTAGCAACTGTTTATTAAGATTAAGGATCAATACTGTTTAGAATTTGAAGTGGCGACGAGGTCTTAAAATATTCTGAGAAAGTCTTTAAAAAGTATTGAAATTTTCTTTTAAGGTTCCTGCATAGGCAATGGGTTTAATCATTAATTTAAATACCACCACATGCTTTTTACAATGCAGTTTATATCAAACACCAGCAATGCCAATTATTCATTCATTCATTCATTTTCTTTTCGGCTTAGTCCCTTTATTAATCCGGGGTCGCCACAGCGGAATGAACCGCCAACTTATCCGGCATTTGTTTTACGCAGCGGATGCCCTTCCAGCCACAACCCATCTCTGGGAAACACATCCATACATTGTCATTCACACACATACACTATGGACAATTTAGCTTACCTAATTCACCTGTACCGCATGTCTTTGGACTGTGGGGGAAACCGGAGCACCCGGAGGAAACCCACGCAACCACGGGGAGAACATGCAAACTCCACACAGAAATGCCAACTGACCCAGCCGGGGATCGAACCAGCGACCTTCTTGCTGTGAGGCGAACGTGCTACCCACTAGGCCACCGTGGCGCCCAATGCCAATTAATGCAACATATAATTATCATGCAATTAATGGCAAGTTGTCACATTACAGTTGTTTTCATATTGCAATGAGAAAATTGACTGTTCATTTCAATGGAGTGTGAAGGACTTCCGGCGACCTCAGTCTATGTGAGCGACAGTGACCATTAGCGACAAGGTGGGCGTGTTGAGCGACACAATAAAGTGTGGAATCCTTTATGCATATGAGCAACTTTCTTGAGCGACAGCCAATAGGTGTACCGGTTGAGCCATCAGAGGCTGGCTGTATTCTTCGTGCTGTAGACCTACACCGACACTGTGTTTGCAGCCAATAAATAGCCGCAATGACAGAGAACACACTTTTTTCTTGATCATCTTGGTAATTAGGAGTTTCACGTACTGATGAACAATTCTTTACTTTCAGCGGCACTTAAACTCATTCACTTTCTGTGAATATCATTATAAATGTTATCTGAACAACCTGAAGGTGGGAATGCACAATAGTTTCATTCACCACCCAGAGCGACAAGCAGCTATAAAGTCGCTGCTAGTATGAATAAGGCATTAGATTTGAACAAAACATGGCAATTAATCATAAAAAGAGAATTCATTACAATTATTTCTTAAGCAATTATTCATCAGCCAGATTTCATAATCCCGACAGCCCTACTGTAAATAATATTTGTTATGTTCTTTATTTCACAGCTAAAGCAAAGGAATCTGAGAGACCAGTGGATGCCAAAGCCAGCAAATGTAAGCGTCTAGTGCTATAACACACGTCATAATGCATGTTTTGCATTGGGAGCCTAAGTTACTTTCACGATAGTCCTTTTTTATGTCAGATTTGTGACTTTGAGATGTAGTGTCACCAAATTAGAGAGACTAAAGGGTCATTCATATAATTCGTTTCTGTGTTTTACTAATATGTGCATGAATGTCAATTTTTTTAATTGTCCTGAGCAACATTGATACAACATTCTTAAAGAAAGGCGTGCAAGTTAAAAGAATCAGATAATATGCGTCCATCTTGGGACTGTGAAGTGTTTTGTTCTCTTTTTAATGTTTGATGAATTATGTTTGAATGACATCTAATATTAAAAGGATGATTTGAGATTCTGTAAAGTCTCTGCTAAGTTAGGGATAATGCACCTCAGAATAAAATCTGACAGTTGTATTAATAGCCAAAATTGCTTTTAAAGGGGACCTATTATTCAAAAATCACTTTTATACACAGTTGTGTGGCAGCTGTGTGTGAATTTAACCAGCCTCTAATGGTAAAAATTAATGAAATTTATTTTATATAATCACACTGTTTCCCTTTGTAAGTGTCGTCAAAGGGGGAAGCTCGGCCCGCTACTGACGATCTCACTAGCTGCGTTTCCATCCAGCTATTTTTATTCGCATTTTGGTTATGCGCATAAAAAAACAGTTGATGGAAACGCCATGATGCGCATACATTTTGAAAATGCGCATAAAAAAATCTATGCGCATAACTGAGTAGGATAAACTTTTTATTTGATAAGAAAAGGAACGCATAATCTGCGATGGAAACACTTTTACTGCATAAATTCCAGTATGCGCATTAAATAAAGGTCATGTGATTTTGTTATAAGAGATCATGTGATGATAAAAATATGTGTAAATGGACAAACCAGCAGGCTGAGCACATCATAAAACATCTGAAATGTTGTTTTGGTCATTCTAAAACGCCTTACCGTTTAAGTAGTTGTGTTATTATATTATTAATGACCTCCAGAATCAAGAGCATCTGTGCTCTGCGTCTGAAACCTTCAAACGCCACCGCGCGTTCACTGCGTGTCAGGATTGCCTTCTGAGGCACAAGTTATTTATTAAATGAAGAAAAGATTGACACAGCTTCTCCTACTGCAGCAAATTAATTTTTACTGTTGATATTTGGCGGCAGTTAATCAGGAAGTGACGATTTTGTCCACCTTGACTCGGTGGATAGAAACTCTGCTTTTGCGCATCAAGTTCATTCGCATTTTTTGGATGGAAACATAGCTACTGAGGCATTGGTATTTGTCTGTTTGCCCTCTGGCCAGAAGCACAATCTCATTTGAATTTAAAGCTGGACTGCACGATTCAGGCTAAAATAAAAATCACAATTTTTTATTTGCTTAAAATCAAGATCAGATTTTCTCACGATTCTGTAGATGTAAAATAATACGGGTAGGCTATTATTATTGGTAATTCTCAAAGATATGGTATAACAACAATGTTAGGCCTGTGTGTAGGTCTGCTCTTGGTTAAAATGCTACATTTTGTATAGACTCGAAATGGTGGACTTTGTCCTGGTTGGTAATTCACAGTAAAGTGATCAGAATACAACTATTTATAATTCTAAAGTTGAATTATTGTATTTGAGATACATGCCTGCAATCTGTCATTGACAACATTATTGGACCATTTTTGTCACTAGTAAAATGAGACATTTGTCATTATCAGATTCCCTCCTTGCATTACATTCAACATTGTATAGGCCAGAGTAGTTATACTGACCCAGTAAACAAGCATTCTCATGCACAACACTTTGTGTTTGCTATCAAAGAAAAAACATATCAAATGCTTGTTGTAATCATAGCTCTAAAATGCGATATGATCATTTAGACGGTGTCCGTGCTTTCGGTTTCACTTTCACTGCTGAGTGCACTCATGGCTGCCGTCACTTTGAGGAAAAAAACATATATGCAAATCATACTTCCTATGTGGCTCACTGTGCAACAAACAGAACGTTATTTACAACTTTATTACCTGTTATTCACAGCCTATGCAGGTTCTGTTCACTAAAGTAGACATCATTTGCAGGCATACGCGCGTCCTCTCTGTAATAAACAAACAGTGCGTTAGCTCACACGTGATTTCACGGCCGCGGATACATCATTACATTAAGGCAGAAATGACATTTTAGTGGTAAATTATACCTTATAAATGCAGTATATGACACTTTTAACACCATTTGCTGGTGTCCATGTTGCTTTGAATTTGAAGACTAATGCGACCGCCTTTTATGCTTCTCTCCTGACTTTGATAATATTGTTGGCTGAATCGTAGAAAAGCGGAATTAAGATCGTGTGGAGGGTTGAATCGAGATCGTGATCTTTTTTTCGATTAGTCGTGCTAATTTAAAGTTAGCTTTAGCCCTAATTTAAAGTGACAGTCACCAAGATGGCACATTTGGGATCAAAGCCTAAAAGGGACAGTTTCAAAGAATTGTAAAACATTACTTGTGTGGTATTTTGAGCTGTATCTTCACATACACTCTTATAGACTTATTTAACGTCTTTTAAAAAGGGGCATAATATGTCACCTTTAAATAGTCATAACATATCATCACCTTTTAAAAATGTTGTATTTGTCTCAATTTTGGTGATCAGCTTTTGTTTCCATTAAATGAAACATGAAAGTTATGGACAAACAAAATGATAAAAAAATACAAAAATTAAATAAATCATCTTGTGTGTAACCATGACATGGTTAAAAGTATTTGTATTTTGGACTGTTCACCGTTAATGTATTCAGCTTCTATATTTATTTAATCATTACATTTCTGCATTTTGTGTTTTATTTAGGGTTGTTTTACTTCACATAAAACTTTTTTGACCATTAATGGTAATAATTAGTTTACAGGCAGACATAGATGTACTTACAAGTAACTAGAAATGAGAATGACATTGCAAAACATTCACAAACATTTCAGCGCTGGTTTCCTCTATCCATTTTTCTTACCGTTTTTTTACTCCATACCTACAGAAGTTCTATCAGGCCATGCATTAAAATATTTTTTCTCTCTTGTTGTGTCGTGATCACAACTTAATTATTTCGTGATCTCGACATAACAACTCGATTTCTCGTGATCTAGACATAACAAAAAATGTTCTGCTAATTCTCAAACTTAACTGCACATTTTTTTACCATTTCTCTGGTCAGCCGCAAACCATTTAAACGGCACCTTTCTAGCATCATTGTATAACCGTGCAGACGTCCCGGTCCTTCAAGCTGACTGCCAATGAAACTGACGATACTCTCAAGGTCGATATATCTTCCACGATAAAGGCGGAGAGCCGAAAGCCTCCTTCTCAAGTGTCGGACACTGATATGGAAATTGTCAATCACTGAAAGGCATAGAACTATCTCAGTTTGACTCAGTCCCTGGTCAAAATAAAAGCGAATGCGTTCGTCCATGATGTTTCGTCGGCGTTTGCTTACGGAAGTCAGAATAAGCAGAACTTTTTGTTATGTCGAGATCACGAGAAAATTAAGTCTTGATCATGACATAACAAGAGAGAAAAAATATTTTAATGCATGGCCTCTTAGGACTACCGTACATACCTGTTTGCATCCCTGAGAAGTAAAATCTACTTCTAATCTAGTTCTGCTTTGTATTGATGTATTTTTTCTGTGTATGTCTCTCCAGCCCCAGTGTCGCCCCATTCCCCCTCACTTAGTGGCCGGAATCATCATGCTATCCTGGAGGCGGCAGGACCCAGCCATGTGGCCATCAGTGCTATCTCGGCAAACATGGACTCCTTTGCCCGCGGCCGCACAGCTATCCTCAAAAAACAGCCCAGCCACATGGAGGCAGCACATTTTGGAGACTTAGGTACACCTGATGTGAATTATACATAATGCTAATACATAATGCTAATTTTTGCTGCACAAATAGGGAAAAAAATTGTTTTCAATTGAAGTCAAAATAATTAGCCTTCCTGTGAATTTGTTTCTTTTTTTAAATATTTCCCAAATGATGGTTACCAATCCTGCAGTCAGCTGCTCTAACAATGCAATGGCAATGCACCTAATCCCCCCCCCCACCTCTTTTTTTTTTGAAAAGATTAACTTTACATTAGGAAGGAATGCCAACTAATAAACCGTACTTAATCTCAGATCTGCGGTTTGACTGCTGTGGATGTGCATATTGCTATATTTGTGCTGAAACAATATATTGTGTCTAATATTAAATTAATGTTAATATTAAATTAATTCATATATCTGAATTGAACATATATACATTTAAAACGTAGCACAAGATGAATATCTAAAATATATGCAAAATATATGGAAAAGGTAACAATAAATTTAGACTTTTTCAGTTTATTTTCTTCTCTCTCAGAAATGCATTTTGACCCGGCGTGACCCTGTATGGTTTTGTGCTGAGCATTTAATACTCAATGTGACGTGTGTGTCCGTGGCCCACGGTGCAGGAATTATCACATTAGAGAGGGGATTTTGTGAAGCTGTCAGGAGTGTTAAGAGAGTTACTGAAATGGCTTTTGCTGCGCACTGGCCTGCTGGATTTGTATGTGGAGAGCTGTAATCTCTTAACCTTTTACAGCTCTGTGGTTGGTGCGACGACAAACTTTAACCTCATTTTAAATGCCACCGTGAAAATGTCCTTGTGTGTTTGTCTGATACTTTTGCAAGTGCTTCTTTTATGAATATCCGTCACGACTATAACAAAAGCACCTGGTAAAGGTTATTATATGTTGTCAATGTTTCCTGGTCTGTTTCTCAGGAAGAGAACAACTAAAACTGTAAGTTGTAAAACTACACATCTGCAGTGATCGCCGTGACCCCTTTATACTTCTGTGTGCTGTTTGTGCTGCTCTGCAATAGGCATGGGCAGTATAAGATTCTGACCGTATGATAACCTTGGATAAAAATATTGCCATTTGATGGTATTGTGATCACTGCTAGTATAATATATAATATAATATATTCTTTTTAAATGTCTGGGTAAAAAACAATAACTTTTTTTCCTTTTGAACACAATATATTTTATTTTTAGAAACATTTATATTAATTTGGAGCAGTAAAACATGTCAGGCTAAAAAATTCAAGTGAATCTAAAACTTCTGCTGTCCTCATTTCTTTCAAAAACAGATGTCGTTACAATTTACAAGAGCATCTTTGCATATATTTTCAGTTGTAAATACTGTTGTCCTAAAAAACTAGAAAAAAAAAGTAAATAAAATATCTTTCCTTAGGAACGATATAGCAGAAAATTTTGGCGGTTTTAAAACCTTGAATTTTCCAAACCGTGTTATACCTTGAAAATGGTTATCGTCCCATGCCTACTCTGCAATAACACTTCCCAAGCGCTAGCTGGCAGTAGGTTATGTTATGTTCCTCTGTGTCGAGTTTCTTCGCTGGTGTTTTGTAATTTCTGAACACTACCTTAATGTACAAGTGGCTCAAACTCACTGATTTTGAGGTGGGATGCAGCAACTTTAATCATAAGGTAAACTCAAAACAAAACTTTCCACCTAGAGCTCTTTCACAGGACTCGAGACTTGTAAACACTCGCTCCAACGGGTTTGTGTGGCTATCAGTCCCGCCCTCATTTGTCAGCGCTACCAAGCCGACCAATCACAGAGCTTTGCGCTACGCTTGCAACGTGTAATTACATTTTGAGAGGTGCGAGTCAGCGATGGCGACAGCCACGACGAGGGGTAAAATATTATTTACTGTCATCTTGGCAAAGATAAAATAAATCAGTTATTAGAAATGAGTTATGTTTAAACTATTAAACTATTACTTCTAAACTATTATGTTTAGAAATGTGTTGAAAAAAAATTCTCTCCATTAAACAGAAATTGGGGAAAAAAATAAACAGGTGGGATAATAATTCAGGGGGGCTAATAATTCTGATTTAAACTGTACATACACATACAGTATAAAGTAGGGGTGTGAACCTACGCTGGTCTCAAGGTTCGGTTACGAGTTTCATGCCATCGATTCGGTTCAATTCGATATCTCGGTGCATCACACTGCACTGACAATGCTTTCCATACATAATTCGATTTTTTTCTTCACTACACTAGAAATATGTATTAAAATCTATAAATATATTAATATTTATATATTATTTGTAATACAATTTTGTCTTTTAATGCAAGCAGTCAGATATATGAACTGTACCTTTAATTTTACCTGCTCAAAGGAAACACTCGTTTTGAATACATAAACAATAAACATCTTAAAATAAAAAACATCACCAATAAAACCAAGTTAACAAAAAAAAACTCTTTTACAAGAGCGTCTTGGCCAAGATTAAGCATTGGTCTAACAGACAACAAACAAAAAACTATTGACTACGTTTCAATTTTTAAATCATTTATACTTCTTCTTTTTCTTTTTTTTTCTTTTTTAAGTATTTAGTGAAATCAATTATTTAAACTGCAAGTTTGTTTGTAGATTTGTTCCAAGCAAAATGTGCTGCGCATTTAAAAGCCTTTTTTTCCCATCTCAGTCTGCACTTTAGGAACAGCCAGTAAATAAATATGCTGTAAACCGAAGGCCATAGCTAAGGACAGTTTTTTTTTACAAATGCAATTCTGTAGATATGATGGTAGTAAACTTAATATAGATTTCTAAACAAAGATATGAACCCAATGCTTGAGCCTACGAATAGACAAAGCAGACCAACCTACCCTAGTATACAACACACAATGATGAGTGAGGGATTTAAAAGTAGTTATAAATCTTAGTGCTCCATGGTAAACCGTATCCAATGCATGCAGACTCTAAGATTGAAGCATGCATATAGATAACATCACTGTAGTCCAGTGTCGACATAAATGTTGCATCAACCAGCTTCTTTTTAGCATCAAAAGAAAGGCAGTTCTTAATTCTAAAAATGAATGTCGGTGGCAATGGTGTAGGAGTTACACCCCATTCACATGGGGCTTTAGCATCAACGCTTGACAGAGGGCATGTCTGAAGTTGGGGCTGACGCGACCGTCATAGTAGCGTCAGCCAATGAAATTAGTCAGCAATCGCCTACTGTCTGAGCTGGTGTATTTGCATACAGCGATCTGATTGGCTGACGCTTCCGTTGGCGCTTGAAAAGTTGAGAAAGTCCCAACTCCTGCAGCGAGCAACGCCACTGAAGCAGCGACGACGGATCCACAATGCAGTTCGCCAACGCCTGATGTCACCCATTCAAAGTGAATGGGAAGCATTGACACTGACGCCCCGTGTGAATGCGTCGACACATGGCACTCCGGTGTTCACAGCGACCCCACGCTTTCCTGTTTATACTATCTACTGTCCTGTCAATTAAAGGTGAAAACCCCCAAAAATAGTAATAGAAATCCTTCAAAGGGATTCCAAATTTTGAAAAACTTTTCAGGTTTTCTCTTAACAATATACATTAATTTTTCTAAAGCCAAACAATGAAACCATTCTTGCAACAATTGTTTAAATGGGTCAAATAAAATTTTTACTATGTTCAATCCTCAAACTTTAAATGCCATCTTCTGTATTATCATCAAGCACAGTAGGTCTTGTCTTAGTTGTAATGACTCCTTTTACATGTAAAGAAAAGCAACATTGAAATGTACTTGTCGACAAACCTGTGTTGCGAGGTGACTTTAACAAGCACAACGTCTTTAACGTCATATTTTAACACCTACGTAAAGATGGATAGTATTTTACCAGCTCTTTGCGTTGTGTTACTGGATCTCTGAGTTCACATCCTAGTAGATGTATCTTAAACCCAATCTTCAGGTTTTGAAAGAGGAGGGTGTGGCCTTTTTTTCGACACATTCAAAGGAGGTCACGGCTCTATTAAAAGATTTGTTTTGTTTGTTTATTTATGGAACAGAGTCTGGGCTGCTGCTGTATATTAGAAATAGATGGCTGGGTGTGATCTGGAGATGCCACAAGTCTGAATTTGAGACATTAAAGGTGTTCACTTGCGTAGAAATGTGTTTAATTAGCTTACTAGCTTTTGTATTGTAGTTTTTTTTTTTTTTTTTTTTGCCAAGCCGAGTTTTAAATATTATTATTTATGTTTTGTTAGGCTGTTGTGTTATATTATGATTTATTATATTTATTTATTTAAATTTATTTAAATTTCTTTCTTTATTTCTTTTTATTATTATTTTTAAACTTTTAATATGTATTTTGTTATATGGAGTTTATCGTGTGTTTTGTTTTGTGTTCTTCAGTATTATGTGTTTGCTTATTTTTATTTATTTTTAAATTTTGGGGGGTATTTTTGTTTATGTTTTGTTAACTTGTTTTTATTGGTGATATTTTTTTAATGTATTTAGTTTTGCTTGCTTTTTATTTTTATTTTAAGATATTTTTGTTTATGTTTTGTTTTCAACTCATTTTTATTGAAAGTGTTTTTATTTTATATTTATTTCGCTTATTTTGTTAATGTGGTGTGTTTTGACTATTTTGGTGTTGGTATTTTGGTATTGCTGATTATTTTTCATGGTGTTTTGTGTATATTTTGGTTATTGTTTTTATATATACACTGGATATTTTGCTTATTTTGAGGTTTATTTAAATATATATATATATTTTTATTATTATTTTTATTAGTTTCAGTGTTTATTAGTACTTTTTTGCACTACACAACTATGGCAGCTGTTTGCTACCAGTCCAAACCTTGTCTGGCTTGTGCTTCGTCAAAACTGCTTTTCCACTGCATACTATGGTATGGTACAGTTCGTCATTGGCTTGGTTCGCTTTGGTTGGGTTTTGCTTGTCTCAATTTGCATCTCCATTGCAGTTTAGTACTGCTTTATGTATGTGGGGTTATCACTACTATAGTTGTGCCACTTCTACTACCATGACTTCCTGAAAACCTTTTTTTTTTTCTGGGTCGTCCCATCCATCCTGTTCTCATCCATCTTGCAACTAACTAGACATGGGCTGGTATAAGACTCTAATGGTATGATAACCTTGTATAAAAATATCACTGTATTGTGTTTACTGCTCTAAAATGTGTTCTTTTTCTGGGTAAAAAAAATTAAACTTTTGTTGTACAAACATATTTTGGAACATGTCAGGCTCAATAATTCAAATAAATCATTGACGTCTGCTATCTTCATTAGTTTAAAAAACATATTTTTACAACATAAAAAGGCAAGTAAGCCACTGCACGGTTCAGACCTATAGTTGGTCTATATAGGCTGTTGGTTTATAAGTGATCTGTTTTTCAGATGTTCATTCATTTATTCATTTTCTTTTCGGCTTAGTCCCTTTATTATCTGGGGTCGCCACAGCGGAATGAACCACCAACTTATCCAGCATTTGTTTTACGTAACGAATGCCCTTCCAGCTGCAACCCATTTCTGTGAAACATCCATACATACTCATACACTATGGACAATTTAGCCTACCCAATTCACCTATACCACTTGTCTTTGGACTTGTGGGGTAAACCGGAGCACCGGAGAACATGCAAACTCCACACAGAAATGCCAACTGACCCAGCCGAGGCTCCAACCAGCGACCTTCTTGCTGTGAGGCAAACGTGCTACTCACTACGCCACCGTGGCGCCTGTTTTTCAGATGTGAAAAAAAACTAAAAATAAATATATTACTTAAAATACGGAAAATAAAAAGACATATATGGTAGGAACGGTATAACAAAACATTTTAGCGGTTTTAAACCCTTAACATTTCCAAACCATGGTAAACCTTGAAACCTGTTATCGTTCCATGTCAACAACTAGCAAAAGGAATGTCTAGACCTCGTTTACTGAATATAATGCTGTCATTTCAGGCGTCTTTTCCTTCATGTAGCATAAAACCGTGGGATCTAACAATACAGCAGTGGCTGCGGCTGGCTATTTAAATATAGTAGGTTTGGTGTATCGCATCACAAATCCAGTGACGTTGGTAGTGACGATTCTCTCAGTGATCTGCAGTGTTGTAAACGTCACATTTTGGCTAGCTTAAAACCACATCCATGTTGGAACAAACAAGGTACAATACTAAATACTAGGTACAGAACGCTGTGGGAATCCTACCAAAGCAGTCCATACCATGCAGTAGAAAAGCCCTTCAAGTTTGTAATCCATCAATTGAAGAATAAGTCTCCAGCACATTTGTTTAAAGTAAGTGTTTTGTTTTTTTTAGGTCGCTCGAGTGTCAACTATCAGATTCAAGAGACTCGCTCACGGCTTTCCAAAACTGTAGACCAGATCTTGCGGGACAATGTGGCCCTGCCCTACTTCATTCAGTTCATGGAGACGCGCTCAGCCGAGCACCTGGTCCGCTTCTGGCTCGAGGCCGAAAGCTTTCGGTCAACCAGCTGGTCCCGGGTCAGAGCGCACAGCCTCAACTCAGTCAAACACAGCACACTGGCTGAGCCCGCAGGTGCCCTGGGATCCCCAGACTCCCCCGACTCCCCAAACCACTCCAGCAGACCTTCAAATCTGGAGGAGGGAGATGAAGAGGATGCTTTTTCCTCCAGGACGTCCTCCAGACCTCACACCCCAAGTCCCCAGGACACAAATTCTCACAGCGGGGCCCTGATGGGCCACAGGGACTCTTTTAGCTTCGATGGGACAGTTCGGCCTGGGACTCCTCACCTGCAGCCCGCGCTAAGATCAGAAACACCCACCAGACAGACCTCGTCCAGGACGGGCACACCGGTCAAAGGCCTTCGTGAGCTCTCTGACAAACTAATGAAAAGTGAGTATCATTTTTGACACCTTTTTAACTTCTAAGTATGGTTGCGCTGTGTTTTAATATTGTAATTAAAGGTCCTCTTGAATTAAAATAATTATTTTTAAATGTTAGCTTCAGTCTGTTAGTTTGAAGGATATCTCTTATGCCGAGTTCAGACTGCATGATTTTCAAAGCAGTCGTGTCACAGATGTTTTCATACTGCATGACAATCTGGGCTAGTGTGTTGTCGCTGCTTTGTTTACACTGCAAGATGGATTGGCGACAGGGAGTTTCACACTGCATGACTTTAAAATAGGAAGGATCGCCGACAACTTTGTCCAAACTACATCTCACACCCAAAAACACGTAGTATATCTTTTGTTATTAACTACATAACAAGAAAGAAGTCTTTAATGGGGTAGAAAATGTACATATTTGCTCTCCTGGCTTTGAAGGGAATTAGCAATTTCTCCTTAACTTTTTTATTTTTTGACCAGGTTGGGTTGTGATATTGCTCACATGACACGTCAGACAGACAGGGGAGCTCATGCTAAATTTACACAAATTTTCCCTCCATTTCTTGGGTCCGAACTCAGAATGAACTAAAAATGAGCGCTTTTAACTTCTCCCTCAACCTCCCACTGGCCTGCAGGTACCCACATTAGTGAATGCTGCTCTCTCATTGGCTGTAGGCGATCGCCGATGTTATGTTCAGTCAAAACACATTTCACACGGCATGATTTGAATCGACGACAGCTCCAGATATTCAGCACGCCAAATATCTCCCGGGCATCGGCGACTTATCGGCGATTCTCTCAGATCGCGTCTTTGATAGTTCATATTGAGTGATTGTCACTCGCGTGCACGAGCACCGCTTGGCCTGTAATTTCAGGCATTTGTCGGTGATTTCTCAAAACCTGTCGGCAAGTCAAAATCGGGGCTAAAATCATGCAGTCTGAACTCGGCATTAGCTAGTGTGCTCCAAACAGTAACAGAATTTGTGTTTAAAATATATAAACACCAAACGATTTGTCACTTCGGCTTAAACGGATCAACGTTTTTTTCACATCACCTTAGACTTGAATTTCTCATCAAATCTTGACCAATCAAATATAGCATCTGACGTGCCCCACCCCCTCTGAGACGTAAAGACGCTTCTCATTAGCTTTTCATTAGATGCACCTGTTTGGAGTCAGTCTAGAGCCATATATATTTGCAAAATAAAAGAAACTTTTTCAAACAATAAATAAAGTATTAAGCAATAAATAAATAAATGTGATCTCCAAAAATTTATTTTTGAGAAATAAAAATGATATTCGCAAAAAAAAAAAGAAAAAACTGCAAATAAAAATCAAGCAGTGCAAAATACTAAAAAAACAACAACTCTGACTTCTAAATAATGTCTTAGATGGATAAAAAAAAACGCAGTCTTTAAGCTGTAGGGTTTGCAGCACATTAGTAATTTACACCAAACCTGCATTTTAATCTTCACTTTAAACAGAGAATCCCTAATATCTGTAATTCTGTACTTAACTCCAATGGGTTTTTCCATGGTTAGTGGCCTTTTACCATTACAACATATTCCTTTTGTATCGGACGATGACTTTTTAATATCCATACGGCATTGGTTTTATAGCGCAGGCTTGGTAAATGATCCCATTTAGCATCTTGGCAGTGGTGAACAATGAGCAGAAGTCAGGAGTTGAGTATTCATTAATGGCTAATACAAAGAAGCTCCAGGCTGTAAAAGCAGTGAATGGAAAGAGTCAGTTGAGCCGAAAGACATCAAATCAGCTTAGAAGGAGAGTCAGATCCTATCAGCCCATGGCTTCTGTGCCGAGAGCCTTTGGTGTCTTAAAAGGGAACAAGTCTTTGTCCACTTCATTGCGTTTTATAAGCCTGGTGCTGGCTTTTCAGATACCTCAGATGGATTTTATGAAAAGTGCTTCAACATTTAAAACATGCTCTGATGAGATTCCTCATCTCACAGACCCCCATTAAACTCACACTTTCAACATCAGTCTTACTTCTAATGGCTGTTTGGCAGTCCATCCATCTGTTTTTGCCCTCAAATAGCCTCTTGTGTGATATTACTTATTCTATACAACATTTCAGTAAATAATAACTTAATATCTTTTTATAGTTGTGTCAGTTTTTACCTTGAATTCAATTCAATTTATGTTTATTTCTATAGCGCTTTTACAATGTAGATTGTATCAAAGCAGCTTAACATGAAAGTTCTAGTAAATTGAAACTGTAAGTCCAGTTTTCAGAGTTGAAAGTCAGTTTTAGTTAAATTCAGTGTGGTTTAAATTTCACTGCTGAAAGTCCAAACACTGAAGAGCAAATCCATCGATGCTCCACAAGTCCCAAACCAAGCAGTCCGTTGGCGACAGTGGCGAGGAACAAAACTTCACCAATTGGTGAAAGTGAAGGGAAAAAAAAACCTTTGAGAAATCCAGGCTCAGTTGGGCACGACCATTTCTCCTCTGGCCAAACTTCTTGTGCAGAGCTGCAGTCTAAGTGCTGGAGGCTGGAGAACGCTGGACATCCATCGTGGAGAAGCTGCAGGTGTGAGTAGGTAACCGGCGGGTGATCAGGCTGGCCAGCGGGATCACTGCAAATACTCTGTCACTGGTCTTTCAGGAATTAGTTTCATGCTGTCCACTTCTCAATGACCGCCACGGCACCTGGTCCAGGATTATGGAGACCTCTAGAAGTCCTCTATGGTTGGCATCATGTCTTCGTATGTGTTGGTCCTTGAGGTTGTCAATGGTTGGCATCATCACTTCACAGGTCATGGATCACATCAATGGCGCTGCACAATATCTAGAGGCCTCGGGATGAGTATCTCCAAGTGGAAATAGAGAATAAAGAAAATAATTAGCGTAGCTGCGGATCAAAGTGTACTTAAACTATATACAAAAATATATATTAAATGTCAATGCAAAAATGAAGTGCTATAAATGAAAATAGTAGTTATATAAACAAACATGTAAAGCATAGGAGTATTTCAAACAAAATGTCTGGTGCTTTAGGACAGTTGTCAAGCCCACTCACCTGCATGGAGCACGCTCGTGCATCATACACACAATGCATCACATAACTGTATGCATTACTAAAAAGATTTTTAATCTAGTTTTGAACTGAGAAAGTAAATCTGAGCCTCCGACATTATCAGGAAAGTAATAGTTTACTCAAAAATGGAAATTCTGTCATCATTTACTAACCCTGGACTCGTTACAATACAGTTTTAGTTGAACACAAAAAGATATATATGGAAGAATGGTGGCGACTTGCAATCATTGACTTGTATAGTATTTGTTTTTCTTGATCTTGGTCTCAGTGCTTGCAGGTTTTCAATATTCTTCAAAATATGTTATTTTTTGTTCAACAGAACAAAGAAACACAAACTGGTTTGAAATAAGTTAAGGATGAAAAAAGAATGATAGAATTTTCTCTTTTGGCTGAACTATCCCTTTGGGTAGGAGGACTGCATCTCCAGTCAACACACAGCAGGAGTAGTAGCGAAATGCGCATCGATGGATTTGCTCTTAAGTGTTTGGACTCTCAGTAGTAAATATTAAACCACACTGATCTGAACTTCGACTCTGAAAACTGGACTGACACAGTTTCAATTTACTATAACCTTCTATGTGAAGCTGCTTTGACACAATCTACATTGTAAAAGCGCTATACAAATAAAGGTGAATTGAATTGAATTGAATTGAATTTGTTTCCTAATTAATCTGGGATTTGATTGAATAGAGTGAAGCAGTGATTCAATTGGCATGTGCTTTAGAGAGCCATTTACATGATTCCTGGATGAGAGGAATGCAGAGGGGCTCTTAATTTTAAATAAACCAGCTCAAGCGCCATTATAAAATTGTGGCATTTAAGATCTGGTTTCTTTAAAAATCAGTGATCTTAACTGCCTGATTGAGATACAATATAAAGTGTGTCTCGGAGCAGACAAGGAGCACTGCATTAAATTACATTGTTCTGCACTGTCTTTAAAATATGAACGTTTCTTTTTACCACCGTTTCTGTGGAATTTCAGCTCATCTACTGCTCCTGACGGCGTTTGCGTTTAAATGGCATTTCATCTCATTTTACACTTAAACAAAAACATAAATGCTAGCATCTATTTAACTGATTATATTTTTATTCAATTACATTATCGACGCTTTAAAAGGAACCCTATGAAACTGCAAATAGTCACTTCAACCTTTCATCAGAAGTTTTCTCGGTGGTTGAAAAACACTTGATTTTGTGATTCATTGATACTGAAATTTAAAAATGGACATTTTTTTACTTCAGTATCAATTTGCATCAAAGTCGATTAAAATGGCACTGAATCATTAATTCAAGGAACTATACTGCAGTCCTGTTACAAAATCCCTTGATTATTAGGCCAAAATGAGAGTAATATTCCTTTTCATATCAGTCTAAAAAATTGCAACATTTTCCGTCAGTCTTAGTACAAAGTGAAATTACAAAAGAGTCAAGCTTTAAATAGGAAAACTAACAAAACTCTATGCTAATGGACTCTGATTCAATGATTTATGCTAAGCTAAGCTAAAAGTTCTCGACCCAGAGATCAACTGAATTATGGTAAACTTGGAAAATGAGCCTATTTTCATTAAGCATTCCTTTAAGAACCTTTTCCCAGTATAAATTAATTTGAACCATTTTGTGCATTGGAAACATTCGATGCACAAATATTTGTGTGTGTATTTGTGCTGCATGCATATATGCACAGTGCTGCAATTCAGTCCATGAACAACCTATAATTCTATCAAATATAAAACATTTCTCTGACAAGCACTCTGACATGGTCTTCATGATGAAAAATGTCCATCCTGTGTTTGAGTTTGATATTAATGTTTAACAAGCTGTAGACATTAGATTTGTCCCTGGGCTTTTGCTCGAAGTGTACTAGTCATTTGTTTGATTAATAGTGACACTTAAGTGCACATGAGGCTTTGATGAATAGCCGTTACTAAAATGTGAATTAAAAGTCTGCGAAGAGGGTGTTTGCTGTGAGAGGAGTATGAAATGTCCTTCAACTTTTTTTCTTCTGCATCCAATTTCATTCACTTTACATATGTATTTTTTTTCCCAATTATTATAATTTTTTTGCCATTGTTTTGTAGGTATAGAGAGAGATGCCGTTAACATTTTCACTAAGTACATATCTCCTGATGCTGCTAGACCGATTCCCATCACCGAACAGATACGCAACGACATTGTGGGTAAGAGAATCCCTTATCACAATGACCTCAGTGTTTAATGACTGCTCAATGAGTGCTTCTCTGTGTTTGGACAAGATACTTATATTTGTAGGAGATACTGGGTGATTATAAAATGAAGGGTTTGGTTTTTTAGATTTATGCGCTGGAAGCTTGCCGTCTTTGAACTCCTTATTTTAATTGGTAACAAATTCTAGTGGCATATCTTCGATGATCTGGAGTTAAGCTCTTTAGCATGTGTGAGCACTTAAAATCTGTGTGAAATCCAAATTTACAATGTTTATTCTGCTAATGCACATTGTTATTCTTTAGGTGAATAATTAATCTGCGCAAGTTAATCGACTTAATTATAATTTTTTTGATAATCTTCAAAGTCTGACCAGTTGCTTCTGCATTATGAGTGGCAGGTTCTTATTTGTTGACGTCAGTTTTATTGCTTCAGCCACAATATTTTTAACCCCACCCCTCTTACCGTTAGTTTGCTATCAGAGAATGCCGAAAAAAACAGGCCCCCTACTCAATATTCAGTTTCAGTTGGAAGTACATCAGCATACTGAACTAAGGCCCCGTTTACACTAATGCGTTTTCGTTTTAAAACGCATAAGTTTTGCTACGGTTACGTCATCCGTCCACACTATGCCAGAGTTTTCGAACACCGAAAACGGAGCGTTTTGGAAACGCTGGAGAGGCCGTTTTCATTCTAAAATGCTGCTGCTCCGTCTCAGTGTGGATGGGGGAAAACGGAGACATCAGAAAACGGAGGCGTGGCTGCTGAGATTCGCTACTTGATTGGGGCTTTTGGGTCATTGCGTATCCTTCCCTTATTTGTCAAGCCCCCATCACATGACTATAACGCCACCGGAATACGGCAAACCAGACCTCGTTGTCCGGCCACAAAAAGACCTCTCTTGCTTTCTTTGCCATCGCGTTCATCGTTCAACCAACGTTTGTTGACTAACAATAACCAAATGCAGAGCGAGACACATGCTTCCTGTTTATACTTGAACGCGTATGCGCAGAGTGCGCGAATGGTCACGTGGTATACGTTTTAGTATGGATGGAGATATGTTCAGAAACACTGGGTGAAACGCTAGTGTGGACGCAGATCATTTCATGCTAAAACGCCGTTGTAAAACTAAAACACACTAGTGTAAACGGGGTCTAGGAGTCTTAGTTGCTTCCGGCTCATGCAGACTTGAAACATGTTTAAAAATAGTTTTTAAACATGTTTTAATCACTTTTTTCCTTTTGTTAGCAAAAATCTGTGGGGAGGATGGCCAGGTGGACCCAAACTGCTTCGTCATTGCACAATCTGTTGTCTTCTCCATCATTGACCAACAGTGAGTAATTTTAGTCACAATATCTTTCACAAATGTTGCTGTCATTCTTGTGTGGATGGATCCCATCGAGTGTGCTGAAAGGCATAGTTTACCCAAAATTTGCTTTCAATTTTTTTGTCCTTCATCTATCTCAGAGATGTCCAAACTTGGGCCTGCGGGCCAAGGTTGGACCAGGGTAGCCATAATTTGCCTGTCCATCCCACATAAGAATAATGGGGAGGGTTCGGGGCTAGGGGTGTAACTGATCATGGTTGATCCATGATTTGTACGGATCACAACCCATGGTTCGGAACACACGTGACTTGCGGATTAATCCTAGATTTGTACTGATCCCAGAGAGATCGCCTCTTGCGTCATTAAAGTCTCATGTATGGAAGCATTTAGGCTTTGCTGTAAAATACAATGATGACGGAAGAAGTTGTGGTAGGTTATTCGGAATGTGGTGGGTTTCTTAGGTTATTAAAGGTGTTTTTTGTCACTACTTGTTTAGACTGCATTAATGCTTTCAGTGTAAGCTGCACGATTAATCATTAAAAGATCGGGATCTCAACACCCACGCAATATAAATTATAAATGATGGTGATTTTCATATGTTTATTAATCCTTCCAATCGCTGCATTCAAGTCTGTGTTTGAAAAACGCAAAAATCAAGAAAGAGATGCAGTCTTTAGTCTTTTGAGTTAGTTATGAGGTTACAAACAGTCAGATAACACAGAAGTACTGGGATAACCGTTTATAGTTCAAAATATATGATTTTGAAAATATAAATACTGTCACTTAGCGGAAAAAGAACAATGCAGTAGACATTGGTGAGCAAATCTAGTCAAACAACAGGTGCTGCTTGACTAGTGTAACTCCATTCAGTTATAAATGGGATTGTTTTTTGTTTGTATGTTTTTTTTCTGTAATAAGTTCATCATAAAATGTAAAATGATATACTGCATTAGTTAATATAAAGTAGAGCTGGGCAATTAATCGAAAAATAATCGAAATTGACATTGAGAGCCTATAATCGATCAAATTTTTCCAGGTCAGTTAATTTAATTACTCTCCCTACTGCGTGTGGAGTCACGTGACCCCGCTGTTTATACTTCTGCATTAAGCGCAAGCTTAAATCCTTTCTGCGATCTATACCCCTCACAGTGGCTGAAGCCAACACTTACACGCACCTCATCCAAAATCGTAACTACACGATGTGATGACATGTAGAGCAATCTCTATGATTGATAAGCTTGATAGTGGTCACGAGCATGGGCAGTACGGAGAGAGGCGAGCCCATTGGCGTGAGTGTTTATAAGTCTGTCCAGTCCCAGTCCCGTGGAAAAGCTCCAGTTGGAAACTTTTGTTCTGTGTTATATTATGATTAAAGTTGTGGCAAGTCCAACAGTTCTTACCTCTGAATAAGAGACAGGACAGTTTGAAAGTTTGAGTTACTAGTACATTAAGGTAGCAATTAGAAAAAACAAAACACTCGCAAAGAAACCTGACACAGAAGAACATCAAAACCCACTGCCAGCAAGCATTTCGAAACAGAATGCAGAAGTATAAATGCACGGCTACGCACAACGCATTGAGCTAAGGCTGATTTATACTTTTGCATCTATTATAAAGCCAGATCTGATCTCAAGTCAAGCCTATTTAGTTTATTTTCACTTGTTTTATAAGAAAAAAGTGACTGTTGGTTTTAGGCAAAATGTGTCTTATTTCATTTGTTTCGCTGATGTTCAAGAAGTAATCATGGATTGTAGATGGTGTGTGTTTCTTTACACTATTTTAAAATCAAATAATGGACCCTTCATTCAAAGTGAGTATTTTTACTGTCCAAAACTTGTTTGTGAACTACACAGCAAAACCCTCAGAGTAAAATTTACTCTGTTAAGAGAGTATTTGGTCCCTCTTTAAATAAAGGCAAACAGGTCGGCAATAAGCTGCTTTTTATTGAATTGCTTAATTATCCTCTGCTGAGATTTTGAGAGATTCAATGTATTATATCTCAGCTGATTTCATCTAAGGCTGTGAGTGAAGTCAGTTGTAGTTTAGTGTTTCTCTTCTGTGTTTCTGTTCAGCAGTTTTGAGAGGGACCATATAAGGGCAAAAAAGATAAATGTATAAGACTAATGTATAAGTGCAAAAAAGATAGAAATAAAAAAAAAGTTTATTAATCATAATTGAGTTGAAATGTTCAATTAATCAAGGTTTTGATTTTAGGCCAAATCGCCCAGCCCTAATATAAAGCAATGTTTTCTAGTTATTTTTAAATTAGGTCGGGGTGCATGAAATATCTTTGATTTTTTTATAATACATTTTTATCTTAATGTTTTTGTTTTTTAAATAACTGCTTCCATTTAATTGCCATTCAGACATTCAAGGGACATTGGCTTATCCAGATTCTCTTCTTTCTGTAATTACAAATGTCTGGCGTCTCTTTTGCAGGCACTTTACTGAGTTTTTGCGCAGCCATTATTTCTGTAAGTACCAGATCGAGGTGCTGACCAGCGGTTCGGTGTTTCTGGCGGACATCCTCTTCTGTGAATCAGCCCTCTTCTACTTCTCTGAGGTGAGGACACTCTTAAAGGAATGAATATAATTTTGAATATGGTTAACTTATCGTTTACCGAAATATAATTGAAGGTATCCTTTTTAGATGCATTTGAAATTATATATTATATATAGATGTTGCATAATATATGACGTGCTTTACTTTTTAAGCGTGCTTTTAAATTGAACTTTAGGTGTTTTATGGGTCCAGATATTATGTTTCCTGTTAGAAGTTAAATTTATGCATGGAGCTGTATAAGCACAGGAAATATGCTGAGCTCGACAGTCTGCCCAAAACCTGTTTCTAAATGTACCAAAAGTGCAAGTGCGCGTATAAATTGATGGATTTCTGATCCAAGTGCATTTGAAGTGGTAAGGGATTATAAAGTGGGATTGAAACCTAATTCAAAGTATATATGTGCGTGTGTGTTTGTGTGTGTGTGTATGTGTATGTGTGTGTGTGTGTTTATGCGTCAATGCAGTACATGGAGAAGGAGGATGCGATGAACGTACTGCAGTTCTGGCTGGCTGCAGAAAACTTTCAAGATCAGTTGGCTGCCAAAAAAGGCCAGTATGATGGACAGGAAGCCCAGAATGATGCAATGATCCTCTATGACAAGTACGTCCGCTTTGAACTTCAGTATTGTTACTTCAGTTTGGTTTTAGGGATGGGAGTTTTTACTGTTATTTTAAATGATGATGATACTATAAAGAAGACAAGGATAACTTCTTGAAAAAATATTTAATAATAAAGAAGTCAAATTAAAGCTTATTTCTAGTTAGAAAATTTTATTTTGTTGACATTTAAAGTTTGTCTGAATGTGTACAAATGACTCCCCATTTTTGTTGCCAATCATTCAGATAGTATTTTCCCAAAACTTTACTTATTCATTGCAAGGCTGTATTAATAAAGGGTTACACTAAAACAATAATACTGTATCATTTTATTTAAGTTTTTCCATAATGCTTATGCTTTCAGAGAAAGAAAATTAAGCTGTAGAATGGCCCAGCCAATCACCTAACTCGAATCCAATAGAAAATACAAAATAAAGATCAGATTCGATAGATAAGATCCACAGAACCATCAAGATTTTTACATTCTGTTGAAGTCTGTGAAAAACTCACACCCGAGCAATGCATGTGACTTCTCCATATGAGAGGCGTAATTAAGCTGCCACATTTCAGTTGTTCAGTACTAAAAATGGGGCGTCATCATGGCACAGTGGGTAGCATGATCGCCTCACAGCAAGAAGGTCACTGGTTCGAATCCTCGGCTGGGTCAGTTGACATTTCTGTGTGGAGTTTGAATGTTCTCCCTGTGTTCGCGTGGGTTTCCTCTGGGTCCAAGTCCAAAGACATTTGGTATAGATGAATTGGGTAAGCTAAATTGTCCGTAGTGTATGCATGTGAATGAGTGTGTATGGATGTTTCCCAGTGATGGGTTGCAGCTGGAAGGGCATCCGCTGTGCAAAATATAAGCTGGATGAGTTGGTGGTTCATTCCACTGTGGCGACCACAGATTAATAAAGGGGCTAAGCTGAAAAAAAGAAATGAAGCACTAGTAATGCATTTTTTTTTTCAATGAAATGAAAACTAAATTTTTAGCATCATAACTGTCACGTTAACATAACTGTCACTGTCAACTTACTGTCACATGATCCTCATTTAATTGACGGTCAAAAACGATTTGTGTTATTATCATTATTCAAAATAGTTGAGGAAAATACTTAGCGATAGGATGGTAGCAGGATAGAATGGTAAAATGCGGGAGAATCCCACCAAAAAACAGGAAGGCTGACATGTATGAAGTGAACAGGAAGTGTTTGTGGAACAACAGTTTTGCGAGGGAACGCAAAAACTTAAATATATTTTCCTATCATTGTTTTTTTTTCTCCCACTCAATTATTTTTTTCCTCCACCCAGTTTTTTTTCCCACCATCACGTCCCATCCAGGTCTCTGTAGTTACACTAAATAATAAATTAATATATTTCAACTAAAATTCTATACATTTTTGGTTTCTCTTTATTTATTTATTTTTTTGTTTATTTATTTTTTATTTAATGTTTTTTCCTAACAAATAAATTGGGGTGTACTACTTTATGGACCATTATTATGTTTTTTTGTTAGATTAGCTCCAGATTTGGCTACTGAATACTGCCTGAACTTGTGTATATGCACAAATATAATTTTGTATAGCATTCTATTAAACATATGAATTTACATGAGGCCTTTGTGAGGGGTGTACTCATTTATAGTGAGCACTTTATGTATGCTAGCAGTCTTTAGTAAACATCTGATTGGTTTGTGGTAGATATGTTTCTAAAACTGCATTTATATATTGAGCTTCCTTTACGATCGACTAGTCATTCAGGCTAGTCGAGTGACACTGTAATTTTGCACATACCTCTTTCTACTGTTTAAAATGTACAAACATCATAATTGTTACTCTCGGTAGACGGAACACTCAACAGTTCATTTGATCTGTTCAGGTATTTTTCACTCCAAGCAACAAATCCGTTGGGTTTTGGTGACTCTGTACGGATGGAGATCGAATCTAATATCTGTCGAGAAGGCGGACCTCTCCCAGACTGCTTCAACACTCCACTGAGACAGGCCTGGACCACAATGGAGAAGGTCAGTTTTGTCGTCATAACACTCTACCAAAAAAAATTATGGATTGGCTCTGAAATTAATTCTGCTCAATGTTTCATGTTCTCTCAACCTCAGGTTTACATGCCAGGATTTCTGTCAAGCAACCTTTACTACAAGTATTTAAGCGACCTTATTAACTCTGTAAGGGTGGATGAGTTCATTGGAGGAAATGCCAACACTCCGAACCAGGGCTGGACCCAGGAAGGCGAGCGCAACTCGAGCGTTACAGAAGGGTCACATGTCCAGGTGATTCACTGGAGGCCCAAAAAGCCACATAGCTTACTTTTTTAAAGGTTCATTGTAGGGCTGTCAAAAAATTAATTGTGATTAATCACATCCAAAATAAAAGTTTAACATAATATTTGTGTGTGTACTGTGTATATTTTATTATGAATATATAAATACACACATGCATATACTTGATAAAATGTTGGTTTATATTTAGATATATAAAAAAAAATGTGTATGATACAAATTTTACATTTGAATATGATGTAACTACTTTGATGTAGCTTTTTTATATATAGTTTTGGCTTCTATGAATGTGTTTATCACATATACATAATTAATATATATAACACACACACATATTATGTCAAAACAAACTTTTATTTTGGATGTGATTAATCACGATTAATTCTTGGACAGCCCTAGTTCATTGACAATATGGTTGCACCTCTCAAAATTAACCTAGATGGCTCTGCCGTGGAATCTAACATTTGACCCCTATGTGCTGACCACTGTAAAAACTTTATCTTTTCATCTCAAAAACATTTCAAGAATCCGCCCCATGCTGCCCTTTTCAGGGGTAGAAAAACTGATTAACACTTTAGTTCTTTCCCGCTTAGACTACTGCAAGGCCTCACTAGCTGGCGTTTCAAAAAATAACATCAATAAACTACAATATGTTCAAAACTCAGCAGCCAGAATTCTGACAGGGACCAAAATCAGAGAACACATTACACCTGTTTTAGAATCTCTCCATTGGCTACCAGTCAGATTCCGCATTCATTTGAAAATCCTCCTTTTCTTCTCCTACTTTTATTTTTTCCTCCCTTTCCTTTTCTATTTTATCTTTTTCTTCCCTTTTTCCCATTTCTTCTCTTTTTTTCCTTCTTCTACAAATTATTATTATTATTATTATTCTATTATTACCATCATTATTTGTCCTTTTCCTTATTTTCCAACCTCACCTCCTCACTATTATCATTAATATCATTACTTCTACGTTTATTATCATTATTATTATTACTGTTCTAACTTGTTCTCCAGTTATCCCCTCATTATCATTAATATAAGTATTTTTACCATTGTCATTATTCAGGTTGCTGTCATTGTTGTCATAGTAGTAAGAGTAGCAGTCATTGTAGGAGTAGTGGATGTGGTTGAAGTAGTAGTTGTAGAAGTAACAGTAGTAGTAGACTTCATCGGTGTAGTAGTTGTATGTTGTGGTAGTAGTAGTAGTAATAATAGGTGTAGTAGTTTTAAAAGGAGTAGATGTTGGAGCAGCAGTCGTTAATGTTGTAGTTTTAGTGGTGGCAGTGGTAGATGTTGTTGTAGTATCACCAGTTGTAGGTAGCAGATGTAGTAGTCATTGTTGTAGTAGTCCTTGTTGTAGTGGTATCAGTAGTAGTAGTCGTTGTAGTAGTCATTGTTGTAGTGGTATCAGTAGTAGTAGTCATTGTTGTAGTGGTATCAGTAGTAGTAGTCGTTGTAGTGGTATCAGTAGTAGTAGTCATTGTTGTAGTGGTATCAGTAGTAGTAGTC
>CAIGQQ010003388.1:1848728-1868666 GCA_903798035.1 Danio albolineatus | reverse complement strand
TATCAGTAGTAGTAGTCATTGTTGTAGTGGTATCAGTAGTAGTAGTCATTGTTGTAGTGGTATCAGTAGTAGTAGACATTATTGTAGTAGTAGTAGTCATTGTTGTAGTAGTCATTGTTGTAGTGGTATCAGTAGTAGTAGTAGTCATTGTTGTAGTGGTATCAGTAGTAGTAGTCATTGTTGTAGTAGTAGTTGTTGATGTGGCAGTAGTAGTAGTTGGTGTAGCACTGATTATTATTATTATTATTATTATTGCTATTGTCAGTTATTACTGTTGTCCTTTTTACTGTCATTATTACTATCATTGTTATCACTCTTTACCACTGATTGACTTTTTTTATTTTAATTTTTTTTCTATCTGTTATTTGCATAATTTGTTGACTGTTATACATGTTGTCTATGTGTATATGTTTATTCTTCCTTATGTATGTACTCTGACCTTGCACCTAGTAACTTTTCCATGTACTGTACGTACATACACATACACACAAACACTTGCATTTGCCAGTATCTGATTGTATTGTTGTTGTTTTTTGTATGTTTTTTTTTTTCCTTTCATGGTTTTGTTGTTGTTTTGTTGTTGTTTGTATGTATTCCCATTTAGTGTATTTCTCGCATACTCTAAAAAAAAAAAAAAAAATTCCTACATACAAGGCCCTGCATGGCTTGGCTCCACACTATCCGTCTGAACTTTTTACACCCCTTTACGTTACCTCCGTTCTTCTGACACTGGTCTTTTAACAGTCCCCTCCACTTGTCTGCGCTCAATAGGTGACTCGGCTTTCTCATCCCTGGCTTCTAGGCTCTGAAACTCTCCCTTTAACATTAGACATGCTAAAACTTTCAAATTGTTTAACTCATCCTTGAAAACACACCACTTAGTGAGGTGTGCATTCTTGGTTTGTTTTATATTTCTAGATATTTAAATGTTTTATCAATTGTGAATGCTTCAATTTTACTGTTATTCTAAACTGTTTTTATATCTATATCTTTTCTGTGTAAAGAGCTTTTTGATTAAGTTTTAAAGGCGCTTTATAAAAATAAATGCTTATTATTATTACAACAAATGCGTTACAACAAATTTTTCCTAATGTTTCAATTTTTACACTTCCAGTTGCAGCAAGGTACTAAAAAAGCAGCAATCAAGATCTTGAAGAACTTCGATGAGGCGATAACGGTGGACATCGCCAGTCTGGACCCCGAGTCTCTCTATCAGAGACCGTATGCTGGGTGAGTCTGACACTCGTACTACACTTTTAGAAACTAGGTTGATGGATCATAAGGAGGGCCAGACGGAATCTGCGGACATTTTTTGCTATTTCTGCGAATAATTTTGTTAAAAATCTGCGAATTTATGCAGAGTAATTTATGATACTCCCTATCATAACTAAAACCTTAATATATGAAATAAAAAGGAATACCTTTTTAACTTTTTTTAATGTTTACAATATGAATCCAATTAGATCCACTTTATTTGGTAAACAAAGCAAGCCTCTCATATAAAATCTCTACTAAAAGACAGAAAATATTACTTTACAAACTGCTTTGTAAATAAATCAAATGAATATTTCAAATTAGTCAATATTATTACAGAAATCAATTTAAAAACTGAATAAATATAAATGTACACACATTTACACAAGTAAATAAACAGAATCAATGATGGGCTAAAAATCTGTGGAAATCTGCGGAATTCTGTGCGCGCAGATTCCGTGTGGGCCTAATTATAAGCATATTCAGGGCAACAGTAGAATCAGTCATGCTTTGATCATGCACGTTTTTAATGCACTGAATATTTTTCACATCAAGGTGTGCTTTAAGAAAGTATATTAATTATATACTTATTACATTATAACAGTTATATACTATTAATTATAACAGTTTCCATTAACTTTATCATTTTTTGTTTAATTTAATGCTTCTAATGGCATTATGGGAGCTTGATCTGAACTCTTCAATGGATGTGTTTGTGTCTAAAAAGTCTATATTGGTATCTTTTTTTTTTTTAAAAATGTTTTTATTTGTTTTTTTCCTTTTTAGACATACACAAAACAAAAATACAAACACAACATAAAATGCCTGACAAAATGTGTAAAAATGCCTGATATGGCCAATGCCATAAGCTATTATGTTACAAATAATACAATATGGCGGGAAGAGTGAGAAGTTTGATGAAAACAGAACACACATGAATGAATGTTCACACGGACATTAAGTCATTCCAATTTTCAAAATGTCACATAAAGCAAGGTTTACGTATATTGTCCAAATATGGTGACCAAGTGTGAATAAATGTATCAGTTGTGAAGTGGCTAAGACATGTTAAGTATTCCAGGGGGATAGTCTCTTGGATTATTGAATGAATATTGACATCTTAAAAGTATATATTTGTATATAAAGTGTACATATTAGTCACTTAAAAGAACAAAAGTGTTCTTTTTGACACTTTTCAAAATGTGTGGAGTGTAGATTACAATAACAGTTTGAAATAATTTTACATGTTCTTATTTTAATAAAAAAATAATAAAAATAAAGCACAGTATTGTTATTATTATTATGTTATTATAATATTGTTATTTTTCCAAATTTAATACTCTTAAAAAATTATCAGTTTGTACATACAGTATCACGATCATTTATTTATTATTTTTATTATTGTTTTGGTAACACTTTATTTTGATGGTCCATTTGAGTATTAGTAGACTGTCGGCTTAATATTTGTTGATACTGACATTCAACAGACATTTAACTGAGTATAAGAAACTTTGCAAGTACATGTCAATTTACACTAACCCTACCCCTAACCCCAACCCTAACCCCAATTTAACAGTCCACTTATAATCTAATGAGAATCAGTTGGCATGTAGATGCAATGTAACTAAAACTTAACAAACGGACCGTCGAAATAAAGTGTGACCATTGTTTTTTACTATAGGGAAATAAGTATTGAACACGTCATGTTTTTTCCTGGGAATAATATTTCTAAAGGTGCTGTTGACATGGAATTGAATAAGATTTTGGGAAAAACCCAAACAATATAAAGATACATGTTTAATTACAGCTATATTACAGCGTGATTTTCTTTCTCTGAAAGCATTCGAGAGTTTCCTTGGCTGTGTTTTGAATCATTGTCTTGTTGAAATGTCCACCCTGGTTTCATCTTCATCATCCTGCTGATGTAGATGTTGGACTGAAGCAGCGAATATTCATTTACAAAGACGGAGGTTTGCTGAAGAACAACCGAGAGATTTTAGCTGCTGTCTGGGCTTACACTGCCTTTCTACACCTTCCTTTCTTCATGTGTTCTATACTTTTTCCCTGTGTCAAATTCATTTTATTACACATTACCTAATTTGTAAATTAATTAGTTTTGTTTTCTTTAGGATATGGATTTCTTTGTTTGTTACCAACATCTTGTGAAAATTTCAAGTCAATGGCACATTTAGAAATATGTTTTCTGAGAAAAATGGTGACGTGTTTAATACTTATTTCCCCCACTATATATAACACTGACAAACTGAGTTTTTATCTCTGGCATAAACAAGTAAAATCCATTCTATAGAACAATGCTTTTTGCTGATGTTCCTCATGTTATATACAAAAAAACTTCATTCAGATCCAGATTCAGTCTTTCTTGTTTTTATCTCAGAAGAATGACCTTTGGGAAGGTGAATGAGCTGGGCCAGTTCATCAGAGAAGCTGAGCCAGAACCAGATGTGAAGAAGTCCAAGGGTACGACAAACACACACACACACACACACACACATTGGCTCTTAAAGAATGTTTTCTTCCCTCTCAGACACACACGTGCTCCTGCACGTGTTGTGTATCCTGTGAGTTGGCTCTCGGTTATGAGTGACTTGTGCTTGAAGGGCTTTTGTAGTCTTCAGTTTGCGAGTGGAGAGGGTGTTGCCATGGCGATAAGTAGCCGGTGATGTGTGTGATTGCTGTGAAGAGCAGGGAAAAAAGCAGGATTCACAGCTCTGTCCAGCTCACTCACTCACTCACACTCTCGCTTTGTTCCCTTTCTAACAGGTTCCATGTTTTCTCTAGCAATGAAGAAATGGGTTCAAGGAAACTCAGATGAGGTGTGCTCCTGCTTTGTGCTTTCAAATTACATATACAATAATTATTTTAAAGTGGTCATGATTAGGGATGGGTACCGCAACTCTTTATTGGTATCGGTGCTAAAATATGAAAGACTGAAGTATCGATAAGCTCTGACGTTAACGGTTCTGTTATCGGTACTGGAGAATTATTGCTGAGTAAACATTACTTACAGTAGCATACTTTAACTGATCAACCTTTCCTCATTTGCCATATTTGATATTCATCTGCACAGTTGGCAATCTCACATGAGAAATGCTCATTTTTCCGGCGAGCTCGTCAAGTATAAAAGCCTTTACAGATCTCGGCTGTGCGAGCGCACTTAAGTGCACACATATCTCGCGACACAGACTCACGCGTGCACACACAGCTCGTAAGCTTAAGGTGTGAACCAAACGGGTTGTATTTCCCGAGTGGACAGCGACAATGCCCGTTGCAACAAGCGCAACAAATAGTTTTCTTGTATAAGCGGAAGCGGAAGCGCAAGCAATCTGACTAAGTGAAAGTATCTTTCAAAAGTGCATTAACTGCAATAAAAAGTAATGAAACGTTTTTGACTACCTAGCTACTAACGGTAACGTTACATCATCCACATTGTAATGCCAGCAGTTAATCACCTAAATTAGTACATTTATAATCTAATAAATACACATTTGTTTAGATTGAAAACAGTATTTTTTCTGCAGTAACCTACATAAATCTTATACATTACAAATGCTTTTACCTCAGCCAGGGGCGCCGCTAAGGGGGGGTAAGTTAGGATGATTCTAAGGGACCATGCACTCTAGGGGCCCACAGAGATCTGCTTTATAATTAATAACAGTACTATAATGTAATATAAATTATAAATGTATCTCTAAATTGCAAGTAAAACAATTTATTAGAATTAAAACATAAAAATACGGCTTATATCTGCCCCTCGTGTCTGTCACTGTCAAATTGCATCCCCCCCTCCTTTCACTGTATGGTTCAGTCCGTCAGTAGCGGGAAGAGAGTTGATGCTTTGTTGAGTGCGATCGTCAGGTAAACTGTCAAAGCAGCGATGTCCGAGGTTAACATCAGCTGCGTCTCAAATCGCATACTTATGCACTATTCTATGCCATTATGTAGTATAAATAGTGTAAGTAGTGCGTTCACACTTAAAACTCTAAAAATAATAAGTGCACTTTAATAACTTGGATGATGCACTCAGCATCATTTGTGGGTCTCTGCTTATTTATGGGTCTCATTGTAATATAATTTTGTGTCTTATTGATTTTTGTCATTTTTCCAGTGTATTGCACAATGTATGAGACACTATTGCAGTACAGTTATTTAAATAGTTACACATTTGTTGTTTTGTGTGTTTAGAAATGTAGAATTTTCAGTGAATATTTGATTACTGTTCCTTTTTTGTACTACATTTACATTTGAACAATAAATCATCTGCTAGCTACAGTCATGGCTGTTCTCTTACTAAATACTAATAAGTAGTTGACAAAATCAATAATAAAATGCATAGGTCAGTATAACTACATTGCAGACAAAGAGTTTGGAGAGCTAGCTTGGTAGTAGGGGGCCCATCCTCATATTTTTTCATGGGGTTCAAAATTACTAGCGGCGCCCCTGACCTCAGCTGTATCCGCTTGTGAAGTGGTGACGTATTGATGACGTATGGAATACTGTTTCCGGGTCCAAGCCGCTACTCATTTGAATGGAGAAAATGTTCGTTTATGACCCCTTTTTAGTCCTATCACACACATTAAAGTGAATTTGATATGAAACCATGGTGTACACATCAGTCTCTGGGCTTGCTGCATCACAAATACCAAAATTTTAACAGTTTCTCTTCAGTTAATCACTTTCTGCCCATCGGATATTAGCCATGGATATATATATTGGGATCGTGATTTTCGAAAGTATTACAGCACTTTGTAAATGTCCGTTATTACCATTTGATGAGTCTCCCCATACAGTCTGATAGAGCTCTTGGATTCGGAACGCCCCTTTGCGTGACGTCACACTTAACTAGCGGATTTACAATTTTAGCCTATGAATAGCCTAATAATAAACTATTATAGAAAAAACGTGCTTATTTTTACATTGCACGATGCTCCAAAACTGTATTAAAAACACAGTTAACTCCCAAAACACAGTTTAATTTATGTGAATGCGTTAATGAAAAACCATAAACATCCCATACTGCAGTTTGCAGCTCAAAGAGGGTATTTGTAACTGCAGGGAGCACAATAAACCAAGAAAGGTCCCGAATTCTGCCAGAAAAGTCAAAACATGTTGATTTTTCTCCAGAAGAATGGCTAAAAGTCATTTTCCTTCAAACCAGTGTTCGTTCTTTTACAGAAAAAAAAAATTGTTTTACAATTATTAGTTTCGTTACAGAAAGTAACCGTTAAAGAACCAAACCGATAAGTAGTATCGATTAAAAGTAGTAATACCGTTAAAACCTTAACCATACCCATCCCTAGTCATGATGTTGGTTTTTATTTTTTGTATGCGTTTTGAGGTTCACTTATAATGTTAATAAAGTATTGATATGATTTTACTTCATTTCACATGTCATGACCCCTTTAATGTGTTTTAAATAGGGGGATTTTAGATGATTTAAGTATGGTTCATGGTGTATATATGTTTTGTTGTGTGTCAGGCACAAGAGGAGATGGCATGGAAGATCGCAAAGATGATCGTTAATGATGTCATGCAGCAGGGACACCATGGAAGCCCTGAAGTAAAAGCAACAAAAGTACATTATATTAGTGCTGTCCTCACCTTCACCAGATTTAGTCTTTCGCCATACGTTATATCAATGCTTTAAAATGCTCTCTTATTTGGGTATTTGAAGCTGCCATTTATTTCAAATTTACTCATTTCAAACTAATTTTTACGGTGGCGCAGTGGGTAGAACAATTGCCTCACAGCAAGAAGGTCACTGGTTTGAGCCTCGGCTGGGTCAGTTGGCATTTCTGTGTGGAGTTTACATGTTCTCCCCGTGTTCGCGTGGGTTTCCTCCAGGGGCTCCGGTTTCCCCTACAGTCCAAAGGTATAGGTAAATTGGGTAAGCTAAATTGACCGTGGTGTATGGACGTTTCCCAGTGATAGGTTGCAGCTGGGAGTGTACTGTAAAACATATGCTGGATAAGTTGGTGGTTCATTCTGCTGTGACAACCCCAGGTTAATAAAGGGACTAAGCCGAAAAGAAAATGAATGAATGAATAATTATAAAGTTTTAGACTAAATGTTACAATGATAATTAGTGTTTTAGTTTATTCATTTTAAAAGTTTTTTTTTCTTCTTTATTCAAATAGTTTTTAGTATTTTTTTTTTATAAACAATTTTAAAAAAAGCATTTTTGTCTTTGAAAACAGCCTGAAAAAAGAAAAATAACCTTATATCACTGCTGTTGTGTCTTGCATATTGCACAGACTGACGCTGATGCAGGCTAATTCTGCAGGTCAGGCTGAACTATCTATATTTTAAACCATATATCTTTTAACTATTTATCTATCTTCTTTCATTCATTTTCCTTCGGCTTAGTCTCTATTTCAGAGGTCATCACAGCAGAATGAACCGCCATCTATTAACCGTGGAAACCATACCCCTTTACACACTCATTCACTCACACACTAAGGCCAGTTTAGTTTATCATATAGCACAGTCTCTGGACTCTGGGGGAAACCCGAGGAAACCCACGCCAACATGGGGGGAACTTGCAAATTCCACACAGAAATGTCAACTGGCACAACCGGGACTCGAACCAGCGGCCTTCTTGCTGTAAGACGACAGTGCTAACCACTGAGCCTCCGTGCCGCCCCTAATAATATATTTGGTAACACTTTATTTCGATGGTCCATATGAGTATTAGTAGACTGTCTACCTAATATCTGTTGATACTGACATTCAACTGACTATAAGAAACTTTGCAAGTACATGTCAACTTATTCTAACCCAACCTAACAGTCTACTTATAATCTAATGAGAATTAGTTGACATTCGGCATTGGACGATAACCGTTTTCAAGGTATACCGCGGTATGGAAAAGTCAAGATTTTCATACCGCCAAAATTTTCTGCTATACCGTTCCTAAGGTATGTGTAACATTTGTTATTTACCGTTTTTTTTTTTTTTTTTTTGTTAGGTATAAATTGTAAAGACATCTGGGTTTTTTAAACAAATGAAGACCGCAGAAGTCAATGATTCACTTGAATTATTCAGCCTGACATGTTTACTGCCCCAAAATATTTTAAATGTTTCTCAAAATAAAATATTCATGGGGGAAATGTTTTGTTTTTTACCCAGACATTTTAAAAGAATGGATTTTAGAGCAGTAAACAATATTATCATACCGTGAAACCGTGATAATTTTTATCCAAGGTTATCATACCGTCAGAATCTTATATCGGCCCATGCCTAGTTGACATGTAACTTAAATTCAACAAACGGACCATCAAAATGAAGTGTGACCATATATTTTATCTATATGTTTATTTAAGGCAAACGTCGTAGTTAATAGTTAATAATTTCAATTTGTCCCCAAACTAAAGTGCACTGTAAAAAAAGCCGGTTTCCATACAATCAATTTGGTGAATTAAGTTAACTGGTTAGTTTGTACAAATTGAAGTGCATTTAGCGTAAAACAATTAAGTTGTCACAAAAAACCCTCAAGAATTGTGTTGTTTCAGCTCTTTTTAAATTAGTTTGAACGAACCGCAAACATCATTTTTTGAGCTTATGACCCACTTTTAAAAATCTGAATATCTTCATAAAGCGCATATCGTCTGATCTGTTGTGCGTGTTTTATTTTATTTTTCCAGCTATGACCCACTGTTTGAGTGTGGACGCAGCTCCTGACGCCCTCCTGAAGTGAACGGCCTGAAGACGAACACTCAGCTGAACTGCATTAACATATCCGTGAGGACCGAACGAGGCATTCCATCACTTCCTGCATGCGACCGTGTGAGAGCGTGAGTGTTTAGGTTTGCACACTAATAGCCAAAATACAATCCACTCCCAAGGATATATTTGTGTTTACTATTATTTGATGAGGAGCGAAATACGTTGAACTAAACACACAAAGCTGTCGTACAGCAGACCAACTCTCAGAACAAGACTGAATGAACACTGAATTTCAAAACCAACCTCTTACCATGTTGATCAACAGGAAGCGCCTGGTAATCTGAACAGGAAATGGTGTCTACTTAAAGGAATAGTTCATCCAAAAATGGATATTCTGTCATCGTTTACTTATACTTTGCTTGTTTGAGTTTCTTTCTTCTGTTAAACGCAGAAGGTTTAAAACCTGTAACCATTGACATCCATACACTGTAAAAAAAGAAAAAAAAAAAAAAAAAAGAAAGAAAAGAGCTAACTCAACTTAAAATTGTAAGGCAACTTGCTGCACAGGTTTTTTTTTTTAGTTGATTCAACTTTTAACCCAAGTATTAAACTTGACTCGATTTAAGTTGAGTCAACTTAAAAAGCTGTGCATGGGGAGTTGCCATACAGTTTTAAGTTGAGCCAACTTGTTTTTACTACTCTGTAAAAAGTGACTAGTTACTTAAAGCTAGTAAACCAATTGCCTCAAAAGCAACAAGTTGACTTCACAAAGATAATAGAAGTAAACCCATGTAACTTGGAACTGTTACGTTGACTTAATTTTTATAATTATGCAAATTGCACTCACTTTTTTAAAGTCAACTAATCCCTTTTTACTGCGTCAGACTACTTTAGCACATCTGTTTTCAAATAATTACTGTAGGTATTACAATATTACATATTTGGTGCTTCATTAAGTTTCTAAAATCTACAATTATAGCCTATATTGAATTTAGAAGACACGCTGGAGTCTGGCTGAGCAGATTTATTTCAGTTACTGTGTGTTTCATTTTTCAGTTACTGTGTGACACAGAAAACCTGAACAAAAAACAAAACAAATATAATAAAGGTGTATTGGATTAAAGTAATTAGCTTACTTTTATTTGTTTTTTAAAGTGAGTACAATTTGCATAATTATAAAAAAATTAAGTCAACAGTTCCAAGTTACAATGGGTTTATTTACATTATTTTTGTTAAGTCAACTTGTTGCTTTTAAGGCAATTGGTTTACTCGCTTTAAGTAATGAATCAATTTTTACAGTGTATGGAAGTCAGCGGCTGCAGCTTTTCAGCTTCAACATATCTTTTTTTGTGTTTAAAAGAAGAAAGAATGACTTTTACTGTTTGTTTAAACTACTTAATTAAAATGAGTTGAAACAACACAATTCTTAAGTTTTTTGGGGGGATAACTTAACTGTTTTGTTCAATCTACTTACATTTCCAAAAACGATTAAGTTAACTTAATGGAATTGTGTTGGGACAACATGAAGGAATTGAGCTGAACCCAGCATTTTTTTGTGTAAACCGAGTCATTTTTCATTTTTGGGTGAACTATCCCTTTAAAACTTTTTCCTTCCTCAACTTAGTTCTTATCTCACACGTCTCTTTTATCTTTCATTTTCACTTTTTAAAGAAAGAGTGGCTATGAAATGCTTAGGCTTTTTATTTAGTACAGACAAACAAATGCAGAAATACCCCGGATGGCTGTGTACAGTTTTATTTCGATTTACGGTATGTGGACGCGAATCGGTCATTGTCTGAGGCTGTTCTGTCCGTCTCTCATGGATTTGAAGCGACTGATGTTACAGTTGAAACTGGAATGAGACTTAATGACCTCCCTCTCCCTCTCCGACCCTGTCCGGATCTGATTCTAGACTGTAGAGATACACCGAAACTGAACTGCTAGAGCAACGTCTATCCCCGTTCTGTATAAATGTGGTTTACCGCCATATATTAATGTTAGTTCTTTTATGGTGATTGACTGTCTTCATTTTTCTTCTTCTTTTGTATGATATGTCAAACTCTGTCTAAGCAGATCTCAGTGATGACTGTTCATTTTCAAACGTGTGCTTGGACATGAAGTTATTGCTTTGGACCTCTTTGAGATGCGGACGAGAAACAGGCAAAAGACTTTTGGTACTATGTACCACTAATATGTTTTCTGACATACATGTGTACTTAATCTATAATATATTTAAATGTGTTTGATTTAAATACATATATTGTTGAAATGTCTCCTGATGTCTTTTTGTGTTTGCGGGTTAGACTGAATGAGCATTTGCAATCATGTTATAAAACTTTCAACAAAGTCCATATTTTAGATTTCAATAACACACACACTACCGGTCAAAAGTTTGAGGTCAGTAGGATTTTTAGTTGTTTTAAATAAGCTTCTCCTGCTCACCAAAGCTGCATTTATTTAAGCAAAAATACAGTACAATTTGTAAAATTCTGAAATGTTATTACACTGTAAAATAACTGTTCAAAAGTATTTTATAATTTAATTTAAAATTTATTCCAGTGATTTTTAATGATGAATTTTCAGCTTCATTACTTCAGTCTTCAGAGTCACACAATCCTTCAGAAATCACTCTAATAATAATAATAATAATAATAATAATAATTATTATTATTATTATTATTATTGGGAAGAAAGGTGATTTAAGTGACTTTGAATGTGGCATGGTTGCTGGTGCCAGATGGGCTGGTCTGAGTATTTCAGAAACTGCTGATCTACTGGGATTTTCACGCACAACCATCTCTACGGTTTACAGAGAATAGTCCAAAAAGATTAAATATCCAATCAAGCGGCAGTTCTGTGGGCGCAAATGCCTTGTTGATGTCAGAGGTCCGAGGATGGCAAGACTGATTCCTGCTAATTAAAAGGCAACAGTAACTCAAATAAGCACTCGTTACAACTGAGGTATGCAGAGGAGCATCTCTGAATGCACAACATGTCCATGACCATGTCCATCCCTTTATGACCACAGTGTCCTTCTGATGGCTACTTCCAGCAGGATAACGTGCTTTATCATAAAGCATGAATCATCTCAGACTGTTTTTTTTAACCTGACTATGAGTTCACTGTACTCAAATGGCCTCCACAGTCACCAGAACTCAATCCAATAGAGCACCTTTGGTATGTGGTGAAATGGGAGAATTGCATGTTGATGAAAAGGATTGGAAACCCTGGAGGTGATGAAAAAAAAGAGGATAAATTATTTAAATGTGTTTCACAAACACATTTAAATACATTTTTACACCTCATATTAATAATTTTCATCACAAACCCCTCATCCTAAATTGTGAATGCCATCTGCAGCCTTTTATAACAATCCAAATGTTAATCAACAAGATTAAAAATAGATATGAAATGTTATTTGGAAAACTTCAGTAATACCATATCAAGTTACACCTTTACCGGTTCAGTTGTTAAACTACATGTTTAAGTTTTTAGTGTTCATTTAAATATGTATTTGTTTTAAACTAATAAATAAAATACATAACGTTTTATTCACTATAAACAGATTATAGACATTGAACTATTTGAATTGTAATCATTTTTACATTTGATAAAAATTTATATTTTATGTGTTGTTTATTTGTTTATTTGTTATGCTAGTGTATAATTTTTATGTGAATTTTTATTGTATTTATTAATTTAATTATTTAATACATCATTATGCTTTTGCATATCCAAATTACCACAGTCCCCCAGTACTTTAGACCCAAATTTGTAAACCAATTTTTTAAAGCCAAATATAACTATTAAACTTTAGATTTGATCAATTACAATGATCAATACTACGTCCATTCAAGTTTTTCCCCGTTTCTCCACATATTGAAAGAAAACAAAAGCGCCCAGAATAAGTAGATCACCATCAGAGGGCAGTGTAAGACACAATAAGCTTTTGCACACAATTCAAAATAATTCCTAAAACGAGATAAAGCTCAATATAAAACGTTATCGTTGTTCACATCTTATACGTCAGGATTGCTGGATTAAAGTTTTCCCATCTTATATGTAGTCTTTGATTATTGATGTGATATGATATGATATGATGTATATATTTTATGTAACATAAGACTGGTTTTGTGGTCCAGGGTAACATAATATGAGTGCAAGTATGTTGAGGTTAAACGCAGGACATACAAACTCACGACTGCATGAGTTTTACAGATTAAAAAAGGCCTTTGAAAATCAAAAAGTACAAATTTTTATTAATCAAAAGCTTATTTAAACAATATAACAACAATTTCAACAACTAAGCATAATATTGGATGACCTTATGAATACAAAATACAGAGAGACAATGCAAATTAAATAATAATAAACGATTTTAAAAAAATAGTTTGCATTACAATTACAACACTGATAATAACAATAAATAATAAACAAATTACAGAGACAAAATTGACAAATTACATAAACATTTAAAAAGTCATAGGTTTCAGTTTTTACACTTTGGTTGTAAACAACATTTGTAATGTAATTAAATAGCCTATTTTTTAAGTCAAAGAAAATTCTGCAATTGTTAGAAAACTGGCACTTGTGAATATTTCCTCAACAACAACAAAAAAATTGCCATCAGGTTCTCAATCTCAGTACTGGAGGTCCTGTGTCCTGCAGATTTTATAGCTCCAACCCCAATTAGACACTCCTGGACTAATCAACCTCTTACTAGAAACATCCTTGCAGGTGTGTTGAGGCAAGTTGGAGCTAAAATCTGCAGGACACCAGAACTCCAGGACAGGTTTGAGAACCGCTGGCCTATATTCTGTTTTGTTTACCATATACAGTAAAAGAATTCATGAATCCGAAACTACTATCTTTTTTAATGCTTCAAGTAACAAACATGCAATCAGACTCTAAAAAAATAATATTAACATAACAACAATGATAGTAATAATTGAACAAAACAAATGAAATCATAATAAGAATGCAGACATAAGGAAAGAATGAATGAGGTAATATAAGATGAATGATGTTTGCTGTTCGTTCAAACTACTTGTGTAAAATGAGCTGAAACACAATTGAGTATTTTGGGTGGTGGGGTCTAATTTTTTTCATGTTGTCCCAAGACAAATCGGTTGTGTGGATCCCAGCAGTTGTTTACGGTATAAGATAAGATAAGGAACTACAGAGGAAAGGCGTATACGCATCAGTGATGAATCCAAAAATCTGGACGCATTCACAGTGCCGGTGACTCCAATTTGGGAAAAAAAAAAGAGAACAAGTTACATTAATTTCTTTATGTTGTACCAACACAAGTCGATTGTGTGGAACAGCATTTTTACAGTATAAGATAAGGGGTGTGATGGTGGCACAGAGGGTAGCACGATCACCTCACAGCAAGAAGGTCCGAGCCTGATCGGGTGGGTCAGGAATTTCTGTGTGGAGCTTGCATGTTCCCCCGGGTTTCCTCCGGGTGCTCTGGTTACCCCCACAAGTACAAAGACCTGTGGTATAGGTGAACAAGCTAAATTGTCTGTAGTGTATGTGTGTGAATGAGCGTGTATGGACCCCACCCCAGAACTGGGATGCAGCTGGAAGGGCATCTGCTGCATAAAACATATGACGATTCATTCCGCTGTGGCGATCCAAAAAGCCAAAAAGAAAATGAATGAATGAATGAAGATAAGATATACAACTACTAAGGAAAGACTTCTGCATCAGTGATTACTCCAAATCTCTGGACACATTAAAAGAGGAGGTGATTCCAATTTGTAAAAACAAAGTGAACTTAGTTTTATGTTGTTTCTTTATGTCCTCAAATCGACTGTGAAATCCAGTTTTTTTATTAGAGTGAAAGATAAGATGAGATAAACAACTACAGAGGAAAGACTTATGCATCAGCGATGACTCCAAAACTCTGGACGCATTCGCAGCGGCGGTGACGCCCACCTCCATGTGACCGAGAAACAGGCGCTCAGTGCGGCGCAGTAAGTTTGAGCTTCACTCCAGCAGCCGGAGAGGATGAGGATGAAGATGATGCTGGGATGAGCGAGTAAAACGCAAGCAGAGCGGACTCGCATCTTTTACTACACAGTGAGCACCTGCTGACGGCGGTTCTGAGTGCTTGAGCTCTGGGTGTGACGGCTGTCTTTTGTCCACCACCTGCTTCCTATCGGATGAATTACCCGGAATATCTCCTCCACTCAACCGGATCGCGCTGGAATTACATTGAACTCAAAAGTTAGGTTTGCGTTATTGTGCGTGCGGCTCTCTTGGGGGTTTTCGGTAACTCATGTGTGTTTGCGTGATTGTTGGTGCTCGTCTGCTGTGATTGAGCGCCAGATGCACGCGCTGTTTGACCGCAACTGGAAAGGGCTGGGAATCGATCTGTCTCCGGTCTCGTCGCCCCGCGCCGCCGCGAGGATGTTCAGCTGCGTCGGGTGTTTTTGGGTGCTCCTGTCCTCCGCCCTGGTTGCGATTTGTAGCTTCAGTTTCATCTCTCCCGCTTGGATAGTGAAGGAGCATCCGAAAAACCACAAGGACTCGGTGAGTTTCGGGCTCCTGTGGCACTGCTCCGAGTCTCTGGATCACATGTACAGATGTTACACCTTTGGCGGGCTGGGCAAATTTCAGGAGATTCCGTCAAGCTCTTGGCAGGTAGGACCAGTTTTGGATGAATGGGAAACATTGGAGGAAAGTACTAAGCTGTAAATGTTGAATGTTTTAGCTGTAAATGTTGAAGAAACCGTAACTTTTGAGTACAACCCTGTCTGACTGAATTAGCCTATATCAACATCAGTATAAGAAGCAACAGTGAAGTCTGTTTGATGAACAACAGAAAGTCTAGAGTTTGATGGTTTAAACAACAGGAAATCTAGAGTTTGATGGTTTAAACAACAGGAAATCTAGAGTTTGATGGGTAAAACAACAGGAAATCTAGAGTTTGATGGTTAAAACAATCCAAATACTGAGAAAATCACCATTAAAGTTTGCTATAGGAATTCACTGTTGGGAAATAACAAAATATATTCACGGAGCATGATCTTTAGGCTACTTACTATTCAATAATACAAGTTTATTTTTCTCTTCCAGGCTGATTTTAAATAAATGCTATTACTTTTTAATTTAGTAACTATGCTATTACTTTTAAAATTAGTAATCAAATCTTAAATGATTTTTATAATACTGTATATTGATCCTGTTTTCCATCCTGTAAATTTGCCAACGTATTTCTTTAAAATATGTATCTAAAGTAAATGGATTATGTCAGAGAAATAAAACATTACTGTTGTAATGTTCCACTACTCATATCCACTACAATATTCCAGTACTCATGTTCAACAGCAAGTATTTTTTATAATTTAAAGCAATAGTTCAACCATAAATGAGAATTTGCTCACTAATGATTCACCCTTGAACACAAAAGAAGATATTTTGAAGAATGTTGGAAGCCAGGGACGATTGACTTTCATAGTTGGAAAAAAGATTCAGAGAAAGGAGGTCTCTGACATTTTGCCTATCAAAAAGTTACTTTGTAAAAATGAGTTGTCTATTTACCCTCAGACCAAGATGTAGGTGACTCTACCAGCAGAACAATAAAGAAGTTATTTTAGTTGAAACTCTGGTTTTTGGTGATTCACGTTATGCAAGTAAATGGCTGCAGAGACTTCAAGAGTCCAAAAATCCTGGTAAATACTGGAAAAAACAACATCAATACTGTTACTCCTCCTGACACAACTATGCATTGAGGTCTTGAAGCAAAGCAATCAGCCATATATTAAGAAATTAACCATTATTCACAACAAGTTTCCCAAACCGATTTAAATGTCATCACTCGATTGAATGGCCATTATCAGTGGTTATCAGTTGATGTGGGCCAGTAAGGGCCTTCTGCGCCTACTGGAAGGCTCAGAAGGATTTTATCATCCATCCACATGGTTAATCAGCCATAGATCACATACAGCTGTGGCTGAAAGTTGACTAGAATTAGTTATTTTATTTTTTACATTTCCCATAATTGTATTTTATTAACATCTACCACTACCCAACCCTAAACCCAACCGTCACATTAATGTAAAAACAGATCTGGATCTGTAGTCTTCTCTATTAGTGAAGGTGATTAACCATGTGGATGGATGATAACAGCCTTCTGAGCCTACCAGTAGGCGCAGAAGGCCTTTACTGGCCTATATCGATAAGCTGATGACCACTAATAACGTCCAATCGATCAAGAGATAACAGTCGATGTGGGTGCCCAAACTCGGTCCTAAAGGGTCGTTGTCCTGCAGATTTTAGCTCCAACTTGCCTCAACACACCTGCACTGAAATTTCTAGAAAGCCAAGAGCTTGATTAGCTCAGGTGGTGTGTCTGAGTTTGGGTGCCCCCTGAATTACAACATCTTTAGCTACTATTTTGCCTCAAATGCTCTTAATTGCTTGTTGAAGTCATGATTAGATCTCTATTTTAGGATTTAATAAATGTGAAAATTCCCAGAGATGGGTTGCGGCTGGAAGGGCATTCGCTGCTAAAAACATGCTGGATAAGTTGGCGATTCATTCCGCTGTGGCGACCCCGGATTGATAAAGGGACAAAGCCGACAAGAAAATGAATGAATGAATGAATGTGAAAACTAAAACAATGCAACCACAAAAGTCTCTTTTTTCAAGCGCATATAGACAAAAGTACTTTAAAGGTCAGTTCACCCAAAAATGAAAAGGAATCGGTTATAGTTTACTCATCCTCTACTTGATCCAAACCAGTTTGAGTTTCTTTCTTCTGTTAAACACAAAGTAAGATATCAGGAAGATTAATAGGGGAAAAAACAACTATTGACTTTCATCATATTTTTAGTTGTCTATGACTGTTTTTTTTCTTCAGAATATCTTGTTTTTTTGTTCAACATTCAAGAAATGAATAAAAGTTTAGAACCACTTGAGTGTGAGTAAATGGTAGTGAAGTTTAATTTTTTGGTGAACTATACCTTTAACTGAATAATTTAAATAGGTTTATATGCTCCTAAACAAAAATAAAATCTGTAAAGGATGACTCATGGCAAATGCCTTGTTCGTGATGGGGGAAAAAAAGAGCAAATGTTGCATATTTCAGTGCAGGACACAGGAGTTTTCGCTCATTTGACATACATAGCTCTATTCTTAGCCACAAAGTGCATCAGTTGGTTTAAATAATTCAGAGCCTTTAACACAAGAGTCAAAAAGGACCATCATAGTAAAAAGGTATTGTTTTGTCCTCCTATTTTTTTTAACACACTTTTTATTTATTTTTTTGGACAAGAAACTGAACTGAACTTGTTTTTCTTTGTGGACATATATTGGAGAATGTTTAAAGATTTATATGCTTTTGTATGTGACTGTTTGATTTTTGATTTGATTTCCAATTTCTGAAAGGTGTTTTTTGGCGTTTAAACTTTGAATGTTTATTTTGAGGTTTTTTTTGCAAATCTTTTTTTACCCAAAATGGAAATTGTCATCATTTGCTCACCCTTTCACTTGTTTTCAAACATTTACAAGCTATTTTTTGTTCTGTTGAGCACAAAAGAGTATATATATTGAAGAATGAGAAAGTAATAATGTTTTATTATTTATAAGAAATACTATGGAAGTCAAATGTTTTTAGTTTCTTTTTTTCCAAATGTCTTATTTTGTGTTCAACAGAAGAAAGAAACTTCATTGAAGATTGAAGGTGAAGGTTAATTTAGTAAACAGGCCTTTTTTTGTCGTTTAATTTAAGTTTGACTAAAATGCAAACAATTCGGTGGCACCCAAGCATAAAGAAGATCATCAAAAATTACATAAACGTGGCTTGTTGAAATTTTTGCTGTTTGCTATCTTGAAAACCAGGCTAATTGAAAAAAAAAAAAAGTCAACACCTAGGCAAAGGTGTTGTGCCAAAAGGGACTCGAGATTTCAGGAACGCTGATTGTGTGTTTGCTAGACTTCATCAGACTGTCCTTAATGCCAGTTGTAAACTGATTTGTCCTTGGTAACATCTGCATTTAGCTGCTTCATCAAGATTGTTCACTGCTGTGCACCTATTCAGGGGCAGACTTAGTGATTTGGGGGCCCTAAGCAAAGTCTCTTTCTCTATAGATATGTGTTTCTCTGTAGATTCATTATTTATTTGTAAATAAACTGTATGTTGAATATATATGTAAGTTCTTAATGTAAAATTAAACACAATAAATTAATAAATGAAAAAATCTAAATCATATTTGTGATTTGTGGAACAAACCACTATTCATGGGGGCCCCTGGTTTTGAAAAACGTAATATCGTTAAAATCTTAGTGGTCATAGACAGATTTTACAACATATGATAGGAAATGTATAAAAGAGCTGCAGTATATGATTAATATACATGTAGGCTTCATGGCATTGTTCAGGGCCCCCTTATTCTCTGCGGCCTAAGTGGCTGCTTACCTCGCGTATTGGTCCGTCCCTGCACCTATTATAATTCTATATATTTATTCATTCGTTTTCTTTTTGACTTAGTCTCTTTATTAATCTGGGGTCGCCACAGCGGAATGAACCGCCAACATATCAAGCATGTTTTGCACAGTGAATGCCCTTCCAGCTGCAACCCATTACTGGGAAACATCCATACACACTCTTTCACACACATGCACTACAGACAATTAAGTTTACCCAATTCACCTATACCTCATATCTTTGGACTTGTGGGGGAAACTGGAGCACCCGGAGGTGCAAACTCCACACAGTAAAAAGGTCGCTAGTTCGAACCTTGGCTGGGTCAGTTGGCATTTCTGTGTGGAGTTTGCATGTTCTCCCTGTGTTCGCGTGGGTTTCCTGTGGGTGCTCCGTTTTCCCCCACAAGTCCAAAGGTATGGGGTTATGATTTGATCACATGTTGATTAGTCAATTTGTATGTCTCAGTGATTGGGCTTTAATCACGTGGTCAAGAAAGAAACAAAATAAGTGGTAAACTTTAGCTCTGGCCTTTTTTTTTCTTTATTTCTTTTTTTTTTTTTTTT
>CAIGQQ010003388.1:1837343-1848718 GCA_903798035.1 Danio albolineatus | reverse complement strand
CAGCTAAGATCTAACATCTGAGACGTCATAGTGGTAACGTCCACACAACGTCAAGCTGTCACATCATTAAACGTTGATATTTGGTTGATTTTAGGTAGTGTTGGAAAGTGACCAAAATTCAACAACATATTGACGTATAAAAATGTCATTTATTCGTCAGGTATGGCAGCTAATATCTAACATCTGAGACGTCATAGTGGTAACGTCCACACAACGTTAAGCTGTAACATCATTAGACGTTGATGTTTGGTTGATTTTTGGGATATTTTGGAAAGTGATCAAAATTCAATGGGCTAATAATTTTGACTTCAACTGTATCCATGCTTGTAATTTGTTTGTTATATAATAACTCAAAAAGAGCCATTTAAGCAATCTTGTGAAATTGCATTTAATATACAGCATATTGCAGAAAACAAAACATTGCATGTCAAAAATGTCGATTTTTTTTTAACAATATCGTGCAGTCCCAGTTCAGTCACTAGTTCTAGGGATTATAGTTCCAGCATCTTGCTTGGGACCCTACATATAAGCAATCTAGCATGCACATTTGCAGGTACATTGGTAGGAAATGATGTTATTTTCTACACTGACATGCATTAGTGCCTCAGTCACATTAGTTTTCCTGGAGTTAGCATCACTCAAAGGAGAGATCTATCTCTCTTTTTTTCTCTCTCTCTCTCTGCTCTACACAGATTTGCTGACACGGGCTGTTGTCATGCATGGCTGGCTTCCGCTCAGGTTTTGGGTGGTCCCGTGTTAAGTGTTGTGCCCACTCGGCCATCAAACCATAAATACTGTACTTTTTCATCACGCCGTCATGGTCCTGCCTCGACTCATTTTTGTGCAGATTATTCCATTTATTTTAAGACTCCCCGTCACACATGTCCCATACACTGAAGCACACTCATGTTTCTCAGCATGCCCACTGCCCTCTTTTTGTGAAGACGGCGAAGACTCGTGGGGCTTGTGTTTAAGTTCACAGCATGAAAATTTGATGGCGTTTCATAACTAATGGTACTGCAGTATTCTGAAGAAGTGATGTGAATGTTTGCTGGAACAACCAAATAGATTAACTGGCTTTGAATATATTTTTATTGCTTATTTAATATGTATATCTCTTATTTCTGACCTTAATAACGTATTTTCTCCACAGAACTGCTGCTCACTTGATTTTCATTCATTCATTCATTCATTTTCCTTCGGCTTAGTCCCTGTATTCATCAGGGGTCATGACAGCGGAATGAACTGCTTGTATTCATTTATTTTATTTTCGGCTTAGTCCCCATATTAATCAGGGGTCGCCACAGCGGAATGAACCGCCAACTTATCCAGCATATGTTTATATGTTTTACACAGCGGATGCCCTTCCAGCTGCAACCCAATACTTGCAAACATCCATACACACTCACTCACACACATACAATTTAGTTTACCCAATACACCTATAGCACATGTCTTTGGACTCTGGGTGAAACCAGAGCGCCTGGAGGAAACCCACGCCGATATGGGGAGAAAATGCAAACTCCATACAGAAATGCCAACTGACCAAGCAAGTGTTTGGACCTGCGACCTTCTTTCTGTGAGGCGACAGTGCTAACCACTGAGCCCACTGAAAATTAGTTTTCTAAATGCAAACAAATGTAGATAGGGTTAGCCTAACAATATTCTAGACCAGTGTTTCCCAATCCTGTTCCTGGAGGCACACCAATATTACATACTTTTGATGTCTCCCTTATCTGACCCGTTCACTTTTGAAAAGTGTGTTTGAATAGGAAGAGGTTGAAAATATGTAAGGTTGGTGTTCCTTCAGGAACAGAGTTGGGAAACACTTGTCTAGACCTTCACTTTTAATAATGATTATCATTTCATTATAAAGGACATATTTTACAAGCTTTTCAAGTCTTTAGCACCACTTCTTAGTTTGTGATTGTTGTTTTATTAAATAAAGATTTAAAATTAAAAGTAGAAATAGTTTGATAGTTACTGTTAGCTATTGTTAATTTGTTTATGAAAAAGCGAAGCATCAAAACCAATCAAAATCTTCAGGAGAGCATTGCTTTTCTAAATGGCCTATAAATAGCAGGAGGCATGAACATCTAAAACAGACATGCAAATTAAGTTTTTTAAAGGCACTGTCTTTATTCATTTTTGGGAACTTTACTAACATTTATTAAACAATTTGCTGGCAGCTAGCTTTCTGCAACTCTCACATGGTCGCCCACTGAAGCCAAGCAGAGCTGCGCCCGGTCAGTACCTGGATGGGAGACCACATGGGAAAGCTAGTTTGCTGCTGGAAGTGGTGTTAGTGAGGCCAACAGGGGGCGCTCAACCTGCGGTCTATGTGGGTCCTAACGCCCCAGTATAGTGAAGGGGACTCTATACTGCTCAGTGAGCGCCGTCTTTCGGATGAGATGTTAAACCGAGGTCCTCACTCACTGTGGTCATTCAAAATCCCAGGATGTTCTTCGAAAAGAGTAGGAGTTTAACCCGGGCATCCTGGCCAGATCTGCCCATTGGCCTCTGTCCATCATGACCTCCTAACATCCCCATATCATAGTTGGCTTCATCACTCTGTCTCCTCTCCACCAATCAGCTGGTGTGTGGTGTGTGGTGTGTGGTCTGGCGCATTATGGCTGCCGTCGCGTCATCCAGGTGGATGCTGCACACTGGTGGTGGATGAGGAGATTTCCCCCATTGTTTAAAGTGCTTTGAGCATCTAGAAGAGCGCTATATAAATGTAAGGAATTATTATTATTATTATTATTATCATTATTATTATTATTCATTGATTCGTTCATTTTCTTGTCGGCTTAGTCCCTTTATTAATCCGGGGTCGCCACAGTGGAATGAACCGCCAACTTATCCAGCATGTTTTTTACACAGCGGATGCCCTTCCAATTTAGCCTACCCAATTCACCTATACCACATGTTTTTGGTCTTGTGGAGGAAACCGGAGCACCCGGAGGAAACCCACGCGACCACGGGGAGAACATGCAAACTCCACACAGAAATGCCAACCGACCCAGTCGAGGCTCGAACCAGCGACCTTCTTGCTGTGAGACGAACATGCTACTCACTACGCCACTGTGGCGCCCTTATTATTATTATTATTATTAAATTATAGATATAAAAAATTAATAAAATAATAAAAATCAAAGGTATGTAAATAAATGAATGCATGTACATACAGTATAAAGGTAAAGAAAACAATGGAATATTAATAGCAGGAGATACAAGATACAAGTTATATGTACCAAATATTCACCATCAGCTTCATTCAGAAGTCCTATAAAGAGATTCCATATTTTGAGGAACTTTTCAGGCTTTCTTTTAACTATATATGTTAATTTTTGCCAAACAATGAGACAATTCATGCAACTATTAAAAGGAGGGCTTTCAGTATTTTTCCAAAAACGAGCTATTATAAGATTTGCATGTACTAAACAGAAAATCATAGTAATCCAGATAATTTCTTATCTGATCTAGTAAAAGATCTTGTAACAGGAAAAATATTGGTCACACTTTATTTTGATGGTCCGTTTGTTACATTGCAACTATTTCTCATTGGATTATAAGTAGACTGTTAGGTTGGGGTTAGGGTTAGTGTAAGTTGACATGTACAGTACTTGCAAAGTTTCTAGTCAGTTAAATGTCTGTTGAATGTCAGTATCAACAGATATTAAGTAGACAGTCTACTAATACTCAAATGGACCATCGAAATAAAGTGCTACCAAAATATTTAGTATAAAAAGCAAACAAATTACTAATATTCCAATGAAGTAACTAACTATGATTTAATCGTACGTTACTTTTCTCAGTAACTGTAACAGTGCAGTTAGTTACGTTTATTTTCTATACATTTACAAAATCTACATTTACTTTTTGGATGAATAGAGGGATGGATGGAACATTTGGAATGAATGAACGAACAAATGGTATAGACCAGTGGTCACCAATCTTGGTCCTGGAGGTCCACTGTCCCTGCAGGGTTTAGCTCCAACTTGCCTCAACACACCTGCCTGGATGTTTCAAGTATACCTAGTAAGAGCTTGATTAGCTTGTTCAGGTGTGTTTGATTAGGGTTGGAGCTAAAATCTGCAGGACACCGGCCCTCCAGGAACAAGTTTGGTGACCACTGGTATAGACGGACCCATTTACATGCAATCAATTACTCCCAACACCGATGAGGAAGTATTTACAGGCGTGACCCATTCCTAGGTCCACACGGAATCTGCCCGCACAGAAATCCGCAGATTTTTAGCCAATTGTTGAGATTATTTACTTGTGTAAATTTATATTAATTCAGTTTTTAAATAAATTTCAGTAGTTTTATTGACTAATTTTAATGACTGCATTTACAATACAGTTTGTAAAGTAATGTTTTCTGTCTTTTAGAATATATATTATATGAGAGACTTGCTTTGTTTTCTAAATAGGTAGATCTAATTGGATTTGCATTGCAAACATTACATTTATATATTTTTTTTATTGCATATATTAAGTTTTTAGTCACATTACTCCCAAAATTGCCTAAATCTCCAGATTTATTTATTTATTTTATTTTTTTACAACATTTTGCACAGAGATATCAAAATATGTCCGCAGATTCTGCCTGGCCTTACTCATTACTAACCTCAATAACAAGCATTTTCTTTAAGTAAGTGTACATCCGCATTCACATACCTGAGTATAAATGTAGTGCAGCTCAAACAGTAGCGAATTTTGTTAACATCAACCTCAAGGTCGTTGGTTTGATCCTTTTAGCATACTCGAGCTGATTAAATTTGTATCTTGAATTAAATTGAAGTTGTTTTCGATTAAAGTATCCGCTAAATGCATAAAAAATAGTGTTGTTTTTCAACATGCTTAGTAAAACATACCGTGTTTGTGTCTTTCTTGATGGATTTTCACATTCAGTACATTCCTCACTATTGAATCAGCAAAACCCGATCTTCTTGCTTGCTGCCTACACACCATTGTTTATCTTCTGATGGTTCCCCGTGTTGCATTATAGAGGCATGTTCTGAGTTCCCAGTCATGCTCTCTGTGTTTGTTTCCCTGCTTTCAGACTCTGTTGTTTCACGGTGGATCTTTTGTGATTCTCTTTGCCTCCGTCATCTTCGTGTTTCTAAGACCCCGTGAGCCAAAGTGCACATGCGAGACTCTGGATGCTGTCAGGCAGCAGTCGTTACTTCTGTCTTACTCCTGACAGAAAAGACATTACAATAAAGAAAGTTCTGCAGTAACTGTATGTTTATATCCTGGATTTACATTGATCATGGTCATTTTCCTTTTTCAATTCAATTTCAATTCAATTTACCTTTATTTGTATAGCGATTTTACAATGTAGATTGTGCCAAAGCAGCTTCACATAGAAGGTTATAGTAAATTGAAATGGTGTCAGTCCAGTTTTTAGTGTTGGAGTTCAGTTCAGTTTAGTGTGTTTTAATATTCACTACTGAGAGTCCAAAAACTGAAGAGTAATCCATCGATGCGCAGCTCTACAAGTCCCGAACCATGCGAGGCAGTGGCGACAGCAGCGAGGAAAAAAAACTTCACCAATTGGCAAAATTGAAGAATTAAGAAACCAGGCTCAGTTGGGCATGACCATTTCTCCTATGGCCAGACGTCTTGTGCAGAGCTTGAACTCGAGGCTAGTCTTGTCCTTGTAGGGTCACAGGAATCAGTCTCATGCTTGCTACTCCGCCATGCACCAAGCAGCTGCTCAGGATACGGCCTGGCCCAGGATTATGGAACCTTGGGATCGTCTCGTCGCGGGTCTTGGATCACATCCGTGGCGCTGCATTGTCTCTGGGGGCCTTTTTATGCCTGTTTTGAAGTAACGCATAGAAAACTGCTTGATGGAAACACCAAGATGGACATAAATAAACTTTTTATCTGATAAGATTAAAATCTGCATAAAATACTAGCCCACACTGTAAAAATCTTTTTTTTTGTTTTAATATTTTCAGCTGAATCAAATGAACTTTTCTATCATACATCAATCAAACTGACTAGAAATATTAAGTTAAACCTTGTATAACTTAAAAACATAGTTAAAACCTGATTAACTTAATAAAATAAGTTGAAGCAACATAAAAATATTTGTTGTCTTGACTTGTCATTACATTTTTTTACAGTGCATTTATATTACACTGTAAAACCCAGTAAGTTAAGGTAACTTAAACCATTTGAGGAAACCGATGGCAACAAACCATTTAAGTTCAAAAACTAATTCTAATGAGTACTGTGAACTTAATCCATTTGAGTAAACGAAGCAATTTCAGCACAGTAAAACCCAATAAATGAAGAAAACTCAAGCCAACTGAGTACTGTAAAACCTAATGAGTTAAGGCAACTCAAACCATTTGAGGAAGCCGATTGCCACAAACCATTTGAGTTAAAAAAAATCTATATGAGTACTTTGAACTTACTCCATTTAAGTTAAAGTAATGAGGTATTTAATTAACTCATTACCTTCAACACTGAGTTCAAAACTCTTTTCAAATGAGTAGAATTACCTTTCTGTAAATTTTGAGTTAACTACACTCATTTCATTTGATAGTTGACTGTTGGGTTTTACAGTGAGGAAAGTCCAGCATGCCCATTAAAAACATCACGTGATCATGTTTAGATCATGTGATAACAAATATGGGTCTGCATTAATGGACAGCAGCTGAAACAGTATCTTTTTGATTATTGGCACCCGTTTATACGGAAGTGCTGACTTTGTTCTCTTTGACTTATTATATTCGAATTGTGCTTTATTCGCAATTCAAAAAATATATATTATTTTTTAATGTAATATTTCAGTTTTACACAAGTTTAATTCGCATCTATGGATGGGAACCATACTAATAGTAGAAGCAGGCGATTGAAGTTTAAGATGTGAAAAAAGTTTGTTAACCAAAACTAAAACATTGGCTGTCTACTCTTCGTTGGATTATCGTGATTTGTTGACAAGCTGTATCCGGCTGATTTTTCATCTTCTCGTTCTGATGCTTGGATGCCCAAAAGTCAAAAAACCCCACAATCAGTAATAGACCTTCTTTCTGCCAGTGTCATAGTTCCCCATGGGCACGAATGCGGTGTTGACGGGCTGAGTTATTAGATCTTGTTGAGGAAGTTGTTCTGCCCTGGGCTTCGGTGGTTGGACAGCGATGAATTCTCTGGAAGAGTGGGGTGTGGATAAAGTGGTGCTTGCTAAATGGTGAAATATCATTCAAGTTGTTAAAACCTCGTGTGATTGTAGCAGATGTAATTCTATTCAGCCAGTGGCAAGCTTTGATTTTAACTTGTGCAGTGATCATGTATTGACTTTAATTGACTTACTTCTTTTACTTAAGGGAACGCTCCACTTTTTTCTTTCTTTTTTTTTTCTTTTTTAGAAATGGAACTGTGCTCTCATTTTTGTGTAATAATCAAGAAACTTTGATGCTGTACCATGGCTGCAGCAGGCGCAATTACATTATGCAGTACCTGAAAATAGTCACCAAAGACATTTGTGCTGCCCATTACATTACAAACCACAGGAGAGGGCAAATTCTTCAGCAGGACAGCGCTCCTTCTCATACTTCAGCCTCCACATCAAAGTTCCTGAAAGCAAAGAAGGTCAAGGTGATTCAGGATTGGCCAGCCCAGTCACCAGATATGAAGATTATTGAGCATGTTTGGGGTAAGATGGAGGAGGCATTGAAGATGAATCCAAAGTATGTTGATGAACTCTGGGAGTCCTGCAAGAACGCTTTCTTTGCCATTCCAGATGACTTTATTAATAAGTTATTTGAGTCATTGCAGAGATGTATGGATGCAGTCCTCCAAGCTCATGGGTGTCATGCACAATATTAATTCATTTTCCCCTGCACCATGACTTTATATTCTATACTGTACATTACTTCTGTTAAGTGACAAGACTTTTGTCTAAGCAAAATCAGACCTTACTGTTCTAATTAAATAATTAAAAATCAAGTCATAATCATATTTTATTTTGGTAAAATAAGTGTAATCTAGAGGCCTTTGCCTTTCATAAGCCACTTCTGATACCAAATAATCAACTAGAAGTCAAGTTATTATTTGTTGTTCCTAAAACTGGGATAGGTGACAAGACTTGTCAGGTAGTGTAGGTAGCGGTATGTAATGTAGTATCATTGCACCTGCTGCAGCCATGGTATGCAAAGTTTAGTTTAAAATTATTATGCCAAAGTAATTGTATAGTTTTTAGCCCTATTAGCCTAGAAAATAGCAACTTTTTGTCAGTTTTAGTATATGATGTAGCTACAGAAGTGTCAAGCTTTAAATAGGAAAATCATTGATCATCTTTTTTTTTTTTTTTGAGCGAGAAGCTAACGGTCTAATCCAATTCAATGATTTATGCTAAGCTAAGCTAAAAGTGCTCCTGCCAGACCTAAAGTATCAAGGTTCGGGTTGGGGGAAAGGAGCGAGGACTCAATTGCAAAGAAAAAATGAGTGTTTATTAATAATGAAAACATTAATAAAAAGGCAAAAACAAACTTCACTGGGCTGGCAAGAAAAAGCAGGGCTGGACAGGGCTCGACACAACTTGACAGGCAGATAATTGACGACAAACTGGCACAGGACAGCAGACATGAGGAGAATATAAAGCAGAAATAATTAACAAACAAACAAACAGGTGAACATGATCAAACTAATAATGGGTTAACAAGGAGGGTGGGGCTAGACAAAAGACGGGAGAGCACATGACACAAGAAAACACCACAAGCCATGCGCTCACATAAAACGGGACAAGAGCACGTGGACAATGAGGGAACTCATTAACCGGGTGTTCAAAACAGACAACGCAAACACGCGGCCACTATGTAAACACAGGACCACGTGCTTAGACAAACGCAAGACACAAGCACACGATAAAATGAAAACATCTTACCGTGCGCTCACACACGCAGCGTGCATGTTTCATCCCAGCGCCAACCGATACCGAAACCAACTAGACTTAGACGCTGGGAATGAAACAACACGCTGCAGACATACAAACACAAACATCAGGATGAGAGTGCGCAATTGCCCGTATCAAGCGGGAACACGCACGGTCCAAGCGCGCCCACAATTGGGACTCATACAGAGACACAATGACAACACACAGGACTAGACAGAGCTAGTGTCCGGACTCTGCCACCAAAACAAGAATTAAGACAGGAGTGGCAGAACCCTGACATAAAGATCAGCAGAGTAAAACTCAATTGTTTAACTGTAAAATGAGCCTATTTCCAAAAAATTGGAGTGTTACTTTAAGAGCGGGCTCATTGGAACCTAATTTTAACCTAAAGATTACACATTAATTCTTATTTACACATTAATTATTTAATTATTTTTACAGATTATGTTATATAAATATTTACACATTATTAATAATTACACATTAATGTATCAACTTCTGTCAGTTTCTAGACATCTATAGTTTTCATAAAAAAATTCCATAAATCTTTAACAGACCCTATGGACCCAGTTTGAACTCTTATGTTCTGGGATGTTTTGTAAATGCAATGCACTAGTTGCTCAGCTCACAGTTCACAGAACAGCTCTTTGCCACGCTCACACTTTCCATTTGCTCTCTCACAAGCACACATCTCATTTTTTTTTCCCGAAGGTCCTTGTAGTCTGTATCTTGTGAAGGCAGCAGTAATTTCCTGCATCTGAACCTGTTAAGGGTTCTCAGCCCGTGGAACCAAACCACCGAAGCTGTGAGTTTTATCATGGCCGCCACATTGCTGTCTAATGAAATGATGGATGAGGCCCAGTTTCTCCCTTTCCCTCTCTCTTCCTCTCGCAAAGAGCAAAGCAGAAGCATGGCGGTCCCAGCAGAGAGAACCCACATATTAAACTGGCACAGGGGCCAGCGGATCAGCTGTCAGGGTGAGAGATATACAACACCCCGGATCCATGCGTTCATACAGAGAGCAGGGCGGCGTCAGGGGAGCGAGCCTTCAGATCGAAGCCAGTCACTCAGTACACATGACCTGAGGTTTTTCTTACTGCAGATTTACAGGCCCGTAGACAAAGATCTCCTCCTCAAGTTTACATTTTCCCTGTAGACTCTGTTTTGTGCATTCTGTAATAAAGAGCTTGTGCGTTTGCTGCACTGTTCCAGGATTTGAACTCCCTTTTCTTCATTTATGTAAGCCGCTTTGACACAATCTACAATGTAAGATTCAGGAAGGACAATTATTTTATATCGAAAATCACAATGTAATTTCTCGTCAGCATTAAATCAGGGCACACAGTTTGAATCTGCACGTGTCACAGTCACCCACAAAAGTGTCCACAAGCCTCTGCCACTCACCCGTACTATACTACCCATAATGTTTTGCACCTCTAAAGCTGATAGACTGCACTAGACTAATTAATTAATTATCATTGCATCCTGTTATATTTTTTGTAAAAAGGACTACAGAAACAAAAACTGAAGTGAATCGAATTGAATTGAATGAGTTTGCTAAGGCTAATTATTATCTAGATTTCTACATTTAAAATCACGATGTAATTTCTCATCAGCATCATAATTTTGTACTGGTTTGACCCTCATAATCAAGCCACATGGTTTGAATATGTGTGTCACAATCACCAGCTGGAGTGCCTACAAGCCACACTAGAGGGCACTACACATCACCTCTGCCGCTCACCTGGACTACACTTCCCATAATGTTTTGCACCTTTACAGCTGATGCACTGCATTGGACTAATTTATTGATTATCATTGCATCCTGTCATTGAAAATTCAACAACTTTTGCAAAACGTGCTACAGAAATTTGCTCGAAATAACGCAAAAACAACCAATTTTCTCTCTTTAGCGAAATATACGTGTCCTAATAGTGTTTATAGCAGCGATGGGACACATTTATGACTGTCAACAGCTAAAAAAATGTGTTTTGGTGTTTTGTGACCCTTTAAATATATATATTTTTTTCATTTATTCATTTTCTTGTTGGTTTAGTCTCTTTATTAATCAGGGGTCACCTCAGCCTTCATTTAAAGGTATATATTATAGTACTTGCAACATTTGTTAATGAATGCTGTTAATGAACAGCACAATGTTAATTAGTGAACTGATAAACTGAAAAAAATACTGTAGTACACTTTAATTTTAGTTCAATAAACTGCTATAAAAAATGTATTGTATTGGGTAATTTGTTTATGTTACTATAGTTGTTGTATTATCATAGCAACTATTGAATTACCACAACATACAGTATTAATTACTATACTAAGTATTTGTTTCATATCGGTAGACAGAGTTTTAAAACTTACAGAATGTTTTTATAGTACAATATTGTCAAATCAAGGGGAAATTTCATTTCTCAAATGACAAATATATATATATATATATATATATATATAT